>PYAF01001234.1:12259-24117 GCA_007407185.1 Glycine tomentella | reverse complement strand
AGGCGGTTTGGGTGGCGCCACCAGCGCCACTCCCACGCCCCCAGCGTCACCTTTCAGAACCCTTGGCGCTAACCGCGCCAGACTGGCGCCACCCGCGCCATGCTTCCCTGACCTATGGCGCCATCAGCGCCACACTTGGCGCTGGTCGCGTGGGATTCCAGTGAAATCTGGTTTTCCAGGCCACTACCCGCGCCATCCGTGCCACCCGTGGCGCTATCCGCGCGGGCTGGAAAACAACTGGCGCCCTCAGCGTGACATTGGCGCCCTCAGCGCCAGCTTCCAGAGGCTCTGGCGCCATCAGCGCCAGACCTGGCGCTAACCGCGCCACACCCTAAACAGGGTTTTCTGAGGTGAATCCCCGCGCGACAGCGCGGGGTTACGGCGCCAACCATTCCATATCTTAAGGTTATCACAATATGAACAAGCTTGTAAGAAAATACCTTGTAATAGGATTGCCTAAGCTTAAGTTTGAAAAGGATAAAATATGTGAAGCTTGTCAAAGAGGTAAACAAACAAAGAAATCATTTCAAAGTAAAAATGTTGTTTCTACCTCTAGACCTGTTGAGTTGCTTCATATGGATTTATTTGGTCCTTCTAGAACTATGAGCTTGGGAGGTAATTTCTATGGGCTTGTCATTGTACATGATTATTCAAGATTTACATGGACTTTATTCATAAGATCCAAGAGTGATGCTTTCACAGCTTTAAGAAAATTGGCCAAGATAATTCAAAATGAAAAAGCTTGCAATATTGTTTCAATTAGAAGTGATCATGGTGGAGAATTCCATAATGAACATTTTGAAAAGTTTTGTGAAGAATTTGGAATTAATCACAATTTTTCAGCCCCAAGAACACCTAACAAAATGGTGTTGTGGAGAAAAAAAATAGATCACTTGAGGAAGGTGCAAAAACACTTCTAAATGAAACAAACTTACCTAAGCACTTTTGGGCAAATGCTGTAAGTACAGTTTGTTATACTTTGAATAGGTTTCTTATAAGGTCTATTTTAAAGAAAACTCCTTATGAGCTATACAAAGGAAGGAAACCAAATATATCTCATCTTAGAATTTTTGGTTGCAAATACTTTGTTTTAAATAATGGTAAAGAATCACTTGGCAAATTTGATTCTAAAGCTGATGAAGCAATCTTTCTTGGTTACTCTTTACAAAGTAAAGCCTATAGAATCGTTAATAAAAGAACATTATGTGTTGAGGACAAAGTGAAGAATTATATGATTTGGAGTATGATATCGATGCAGGACAAAGTGAATTTGGAGTATATGATGAGACTAACCCTTCCAAGGAGAATTTGGAGTATGATATTGATGCAGGACAAAGTGAGGAATTTCTGCAACTTAATGACTTGAATGAAAAAGAAAAATCTGAACCAAATGATGAGATAGAACATTTAACTCATTTACAAAAGCACAAGGATTGGAGAACTACTAAAGATCTGTCCCTTGACAACATAATTGGTGAAGTATCCAAGGGAGTTTCTACTAGATCTTCTCTAAAAAATCTTTGTTGTGATATGGCTTTTGTTTCTCAAATTGAACCAAAAAGTGTTGATCAAGTTTTGCTGGATGAATAGTCGTTAATAGCTATGCATGATGAATTGAATCAATTCAAAAGAAATCAAATCTGGGAATTAGTTCCTAGACCATCCACTCATATTCCTATTGGCACAAAATGGGTTTTTTGAAACAAGCTGGATGAAAGTGGTATCATAATTAGAAACAAGGCTAGATTGGTTGCTAAAGGATACAACCAAGAGGAAGACATTGATTATGATGAAACTTATGCTCTTGTTGCTAGATTAGAAGCCATTAGGTTATTACTTGCATATGCTTGCTTGATGAACTTTAAATTGTTTCAAATGAATGTTAAAAGTGCATTTTCAATGGTTACATAGATGAAGAAATAAATGTAGACCAGCCCCCTGGATTTATTGATTACAAGCATCCTAACCATGTTTTCAAATTGAGAAAAGCATTATATGATTTGAAACAAACACCAAGATCTTGGTATGAAAGGTTAAGTAAATTTCTGCTTGAACAATCTTTCACAAGAGGACAGGTTGATAAAATATTGTTCATCAAGAGAAGAGAAATTGATATTTTGTTAGTTCAGATTTATATGGATGACATAATATTTGGTTCAACTAATCAATCAATGTGCATAGAATTTTCTGTCTCTATGCAGAGTGAATTTGAGATGTCAATGATGGGTGTAACAACTTGCCTCATCGCTATGATATCACTAACTCTTAATCATGCAAATCTCAATTTTAATAAAAACTCCATTAATTTGATTATGAAAATGGTAGTAAGTTTTTCGCAATAATACAATCATTATACACACGACACAACTACAACAATTGAATACATATGTATACATATACTATATTAGTACCCATCATTCACCTGTTTAGAACTTAATTTAGTTTTACATGTAATTACAATTCAAAATATACATATCTACAAAAAGGATTAAGGGACTAACTATGAAAGAGTTAATTAACAAAACACAACTCTTTCCAAAAAGAGTTCCAACGTCATCGCGTCGGCTTGGCGGCTCCAACAAAAAGAAGATCTCTCTCCAAGGTCACCTAGTGCTGCTCATCTGCTCCCATGAACGAAAGTTCACGATCATCACAGGTACAACCACACGGTACAACAAATGCAAGGGTGAGTCTATTATATAAAAAAAATCAGATAGCAGCAATTGGGAAGGAAACAACATTAACAATCACTATCATTACCAAAAGTCCATCAGTCCAATATACACTCGACAAACCCATCATTCCATTGCACATTCAACAAAAAACAATCATCCAACACATTCCATAACTCAAACAATGATGTTCAAAATGATGTATGCATCTGACTCATCACTCAACATGCAATGTGGTACCATCCTCATGGAAATAGCCTCTCTCAGGAAAATGATGCAGTAGCTCGTCGATGTGACCCTGTCGTGCACTGGTCACTCCCCCCATGGTGATCAGCCCTAAGTCACAAGGGAGTTCCAAACAGAGTGATGCCCCCTAGTACCCCCGTACTTACTGCCACCATTCTATTTCCATCCATGAAATATGAAGTACGAATATGGGCACCATCAATGCAATGACCATGGATAGATAGGGACCAGAATTTTAAACAATTCATTTCTCTCTTGGGATGCTTAAAATTCGTAAACCCACCCTCGCAAGATTATCCAGTCATGCACCCCCATGTACATACATAACATCACCGAAACACTGACCATGGATAGATAGAGACCAGAATTTTAAACAATCTCATTCTCTCTTAGGATGCTTAAAATTCGTAAACCCACCCTCGCAAGGTTATCCAAACGGTCAATGTACCCCACATGGACATACACAATATACAACCATAGGCACTATTAATGCACTGACTATGGATAGCTAGGGACCAGAATTTTAAACAATCACATTCTCTCTTAGGATGCTTAAAATTTGTAAACCCACCCTCGCAAGGTTATCCAATCAGGCACCCCTCATGGTATTCATGTATATCCACATCACACAATGACATTGTTCATATCAATATTATTTCTCATCAATATCATTATCAATATCCACATCATGTGATCTCAATGTCATCAATAACATCAACGTCATTTCATTTCAAATCATCATCATAACACCAATATCATCCCATTTCAACATTATCAACCACATCAACATTATCTCATTTAAACATCATAAACCACATCATCATTATATCATCACCAACACATCAATAACATCTCATTTCAACATTATCAATGACATCAATATCACCTCATCCATCCACAATCCATACTACCATGAGATTGGTATTTTAGGAAAATTCTAAATTAAAGAGGATGATTACAATATAGAAAACACACTCTTATGCCCATTTAAAAATTTAATAAAGAATTAAATAGGAAAACATATTATAAAATTTTGGACAGAATCTGCTCTGTATTTAAGACTTTTCCAAAAAATCCAATTATCATAATAATAATATCATTCACAGTTTTATCCATCAACAAACCAATTCATCGCATCCCATTAGTTAAAAACAGTTTTTCTTGAAAACGAGCACACACAGGAACAAACACACATCAATCATAAATACATCGCATCCCATTAGTTAAAAATGTAGTTTTTCTTGAAAACCAGCACACAGTAGGGACAGGCAGTTATCTTCATAGTTGGACTCCCTGGCCCCCAAAATAATAAACTCCATTTACCTATCTATATTTCTCTGTTAGCTCCTTGAAACATCATTTTGGGATCTCTCAAGTTCATGTGCTTTGGCCCAAACGCAAAGCTCTATATACCAAATTGAAGATAATGTAATATAGATTTTCAAGGTAAGATCAATATTAACATTTGGGGTCAAATACCCACACAAATTCAAAAAGGGGCTAAAAGGGTGTTTTGGGAGTTTAATCAAAAGACATCATTTTGAAATTCTGATCACACCAATGTGACCGGGGTTCAACAAGAATCATAGAAATGACATCAATTTCATAAAAAGGAGACTTTTATAACGTCTCATTTTCAAAGGGTTTTTCAAAGGAAGTGTAAAACTGCCAACAACGGTACCCAAAACACAAGAGACACTAATAGAAGCTTAAACTAGCTAGGAGAAGACAAAAGAAACTAAGATTACCTTAGGGAAACCAAGAAAGAAGGATTGGGAGCTCTGTTCTGTACTAAAACTTCAAGAGGAGTTTCAAGACTCCGCTCCGATTAAAGGGTTCCTCTCTGTGCAGTGGTCTCATGGCAAGCAACGGCAGTCCATGGTGGTCACCGGTGGTCTTGGGTGGTGGAGGATGGTGGTGGGAGGTTGAGGGAAGGTAGGAGGAAGAAGAAAACTCTATTTTTTGTGATTTATGGAGCTGGTACATGATGTATGGTTGAACCCATCAACCATGAATTTTCCCAAATCTTACTTGCATTGAAACTCAAACTTCAAGTTTTCTTCAGGGACACAAAGTTTTCCAGAATTTAGAAATGCAAAGTGGGGAAAAGGTAAGGGATGAAGGTGAATGGAACCATGGAAAAGCTTTCCAATAAGCCTAGGAAGAATTGCCACAATAGCTTGAAGCTATTGATAAGAAACATGAAGTTCTTACACAAGAACAAGAGAGAAATCTCTTACACACGAACTCTATTTTCATTCACTTAGAAAAATGGAGTTAAAATGTTTACGTTCAGTTGATAGCTTTATATAAAAAATGAAAATAACTTAGTAGGTCCAAAATTGTATATATCCCAAACCACACGCTATTAGGAACATCAGCCTGTAAAGCAACAACAGGAGACAAATTAATAACATGTGCAACAGTACATAAAGCCTCACCCCAGAAAGAAGCTGGTAACTTTGCTTCAGAAAGCAAACATCTGACTCTCTCCATCAATGTCCTATTCATCCTTTCTTCCAAGCCATTGGGCTGAGGAGTCTTGGGGGACGTCTTCTGGTGTCGAATACCCATCTACCTGTAGTATTCATCAAAAGGTCCACAAAACTTGCCACCGTTATCAATGCGAATACATTTCAGTTTCTTACTTGTTTGTCTTTCAACCAAAACCTGAAATTGTTTAAAAACACCAAGCACTTGGTCTTTAGTCTTCAAGACATAAACCCAAAGCTTTCTCGAATGGTCATCGATAAAAGTAACAAAATACAGTCCACCACTGAAAGTCTTAGTCCTCATAGGACCACAAAGATCTGAATGCACCAACTCAAGTACCTCTGATTTCTGGGAGGGAGGATGGCTCTTAAAAGAAACCCTATTTTGTTTCACAGCCAAGCAATGCGCACATTTTTCTAACCTTGCACATTTCAAACCTGTAAGAAGATTCTTCTTGGCCAAACAATTCAGTCCCTTCTCACTAATGTGACTCAGTCTCTTGTGCCATAAATCTGACGAACTATCATAGTTAACAGCATTTATAGCATCAACTAAAACCGAAGCTTTCATCCAATACAAACCTGAAAACTTCTTACCTCGTGCCATAATCAAGGAACCCTGTGAGCTTCCACTGTCCACCACCAAAGGTATTAAAATAACCATCATCATCTAGAACACTAGTAGAAATCAGATGCAAACAGATGTCTGGTGCATGTCTGATATATTCTTCAAAATCAACTTTGTTCCTATGCTGGTTTCCAAACAAATAGTACCAATGCCAATCACCTTTGACGTATCACTATTACCCATCTTCAACACACCAAAATCACCTGGAGTATAAGATGAGAAAAAATCCTTCCTAGAAGTCACATGAAAACTGGCACCACTGTCAACAACCCAGCTATAATCATCACAAGCAACACTGATCAAGTTCTCATCATAAATAATCAAAAGATCTTCTGCACTAGCAGTGGCAACACTATCACCATTCTCATCAGATCATTTCTCTTTTCTTGCTTGCCTTTGTTATCATTTTTCATCTTATAACAAAACTTTTGAAGATGACCCTTTTTACCACAATAACTGCACTTGTAAGTTTTCTGCTCAGACCTTGATTTGCTTCTGCGCTTGCGTTTACCTCTGTGACCTCCTTCTTGATCCATGTATGTACTTCTCCCCCTGTTTTCAGTGACCAAAACCTCTGCCTGTGAAAAGGATGCCTACTGAGTAGGTCGTCTGACTTCTTCATTCAAAATAGCAGTTTTTACAAAATCCATGGTAACAATACCACCAGGAGCAAAACTAGTCAAAGTAACACGGAGATTTTCCCAAGAATCAGGTTGAGTATTAAGCAACCAAAGTCCCAAAATTTCATCATCAAATTTTACACCCATTGACGAAAAAAACCACAAACCATCTGATGCTCAAAAGCCCATTCTTCATCAGATTTATTATCAGGTTTCTGAGTAGCAAACACAGGTAAATGTAATTTTTTCACAAATAGTAAATCTTTCATCTTACCTCTTCACTTGTGGTAATTAGTTCCATTCAAAAGATTCATTCTACCATAATTAGGCTCCATCATTCAATTAAGCAAATTTCCCAGAAAAATAAACCAGCTTTGATGTCAGTTGTTGGGTGGTATCTATTAATATAGAAGCCTTTTAAAAAAATTAAAAGATGAAATCGAAGATGGTTCTTCTGAAAACCGTCTTAGAATGTCACAATTCTAAGACGGTTTTAAGACATAACTGTCTTAGAATGTCACCATTCTAAGACAGTTTTTCGCCAAAGCCGTCTTAGAATGGTTACATTCTAAGACGGTTTTCAAAAGAACCATCTTATAAATAACTTTTTTTTAAAAAATAAAATAAATTTAAATTAAGACAGTTTTTAAGAAAAATCGTCTTAGAATATGGACATTCTAAGACGGTTTTCCTTAAAACCGTCTTAGTTAAACATATTTTTTTAAAAAAAATAAATTTAAACTAAGACAGTTTTTCCAAATAACCGTCTTAGTTTAAATTAATTTTTTTTACAAATAGGTTTTCTTTTTAATAATCAATTTAATATTTTAAAAACTCTTAAAAATTAAATAAAAACAAGATTATTTTTATATGGAAGCAATGAAAACAATAAAAATATGATTATTCTGTTAAAATCCTTGATCAATAATTTATATTGAAGCAATAATAACAATAAAAATATGATTACTCTATGTAAAATGTGCTCACTGCTCTTCCAAATTTAGAAACATATCAACCTTAGCCTCATTTAAAAAAAAAATAAGGCACAATTGATGCAATACCAAACAGAATAACACCCTCATATTTTTAATGGATTATAATAGAAGGTAAAAGCAAATGGCATCAAAGACTCAGAAGAAATAAAACAAGATTACCTTCAACCCTGCTCACAAACTCCAAACGGCTACCAAACCTGCCTATAAAAAACACCAGAGAGGAAATACACAAATAAATGCACAATTTGGAAAATAGGAAAAAAGACAAAATAGAAACGGAATATAATCTTACATACACTGTGTTAAGAATCAATAAAATATGAATTTGATTTAGTAATCAATTCTTATGTTTGGAGATTTACAAACTTCCTCATGTTATTGGTTATTTTCTTTGACAGAGTCAATTGGTTAAGAATGAGAAGAAAAAAAATGATTATTTCAAACAAAATGATATAGAAATGCAATAGTTTCACTATAAAAAAGCAACATCCTGACATGCATAAATTGAAAAAATAAAAATGTAAAAGAATGTCTATGCATAAATAAACAGTTAAATAATTGTGTCTTAAAAGAGTTGCAAAAATTAAATAACATATACCATATATTATCAAGTTGTGGCCGTCCTGAGTCAAAAGATAAAACAGGCTCACCAACAAAGCAAGCCTTCTGAAATCTCCGCTGGCACATTCCTTTCAAAGATAAAATAGGCTCACGAACAAAGCAAGCCTTATAAAACTCTCAAGGCATAATATATGAATAGATTTGGGCCACATGATAACCAAAATCCATGACCTTTTTCTTGAAGTTCTGAGCAAATTAAGAACTAATCCCATAAATAAAATTCAATGCATATCACGAGAATAATGCATTTTTTATTTATTTAGATGGAGGAATAAGAGTTTATCATGATTTCTATATTTTTTTAATATGAAATGGCCTTATAGGAATATTTCCTATGCAATTGCACACAATCAAGTTTCTGCTTTCAAAGAATTGCTTGGTACAACTACAAGCTCTTAGGAATCAGTTATTGTGAAGGGTACCCCTCCACCACCCCCAAAGAAGGGTCAAAGTGGTGTCCTATTTTTTTTGTAAACACCGCACATTATTAGACCCTGTGGTTATAGCAGTTACACTTGGAAGAAAAATTAGTTGTGTCACATATAGCATAAGCAAATTCACTGAAATAATTTCACCAATTAAGTTTGTGGCACTCTTAAGGGAAAGAGAGAAACATGCTGCCAATATCGAGAGACTACTTAAGGAAGGGGACTTGGTGATTTGCCCTGAATGCACAACTTGTAGAGAGCCTTTCCTATTGAGGTTCAGTGCACTTTTTGCTGAACTCACTGATAGGATAGTCCCAGCTTCTATTACCACAAAGTGAAGCATGTTTTACGGAACAACGGTTCGCAGACACAAGTTGTTAGATCCCTACTTTGTGTTCATGAATCCTATGCCAACATATGAGGTCACTTTCTTGAACCAACTTCCCAAGTAGCTCACATGCAGTGGAGGGAAATCAGCTATCAAAGTTTTCATTCAAAGGGTTCTTGTAGGGACTTTGGGATTTGAGTGCACCAATTTGACTAGAAAGATCAAATATGCAATGCTTGCAGAAACAGATGGAACAGTTCCATGTAAGGAGAAGGCTTGAAAAGAGAGAGGGATAAATTAAGGCCCCTTTTGATTATTCTATATTGGTGCCCAATGTGTTTCCATAACACATGGAATTATGATAGAAATAAAACTTATTATTGTGGCCGGTAAAAAGACAAAAAATACACTTTATGTATACTTTGTTATTCTGATATACACAAATCATAACTACTGTTATTGGGTCATTCCTGAAATCTAGTTACTACATGTTTTGGCCTTAAAGGTTTTATTACTTTTACTTATATAGTTTGTGTCACTATAAATATGAGATAGGTATACAAGATGAATTTGAACTCAAATTGTGAAAAAATGGAATTACAACCCAACCTCAACATTGAATAACAAAGTTGATAGCATTGTGAAATCAATTGTTCCCAATCTAAGAGAAGCCACATCACCATCAAATTCTGAATATTTATTTTCCTCTTGACCAGGAAATCCATCTTCCCCTTCATCCAACACCATACCATCATCGTTTTCATTGTCATAATTCAACTCCTCATCAGTATCATCAACAATCCAAGCAGCCTGAAAATCAAAGTAAGAGCTAGAAATACATTATTTCTATACTGGAGTTGGGTATTTGGTAAGCCCAAAAAATATATAAATGTTAAAAATTAAAAGGCAAACAAAAAGCATTCAGAAATAAATGAATAAAAAAAATTCAGACCTGATATTCTGAAGTGCCACGAGGAAGACTCCTCTTTTTTATCTTTTTCTTTTGATCTTCATCAGCCTTAGCAATTTCAGCCTCTGTTGGCCATGTCTAGTAACAAAGAATGATGTCGTACCCAAATCATTAAGTGTAGAAATAAGCTAACAAGGGGTATTTAAATAATGCACCCAATAATTTGGACAAACTTTTTTTGGGGGCGGGGGGGCTTTGGCTAAGAAATGGTGAAAACAACCAAGCAATAACTAATGGGTCATTTTGGCTGATTTTCAGAAATTTATTCTTGGCTAGTCATTTTGCTATAATATGAAAAGATAAATTTTAATTAAATAACTTCGATTGTTATATAACAAATAATAAAACTATTATTTTATAATATATATTAACTAAATGTTATTATTTTGAAAAATATAAATTATTTGATGTTAAAAATGTTAAAGAATAAAATAAAATATAGAATAGAAAAAAATACCAAAAGGTATAATCTAACATACATTATTATCAATATTTTTTTTTACCATTTTTTGGTGATGCAAAGAGCTGAAGCCATATCTCACATAAAAGATATTTGAACAGACATAACTCTTAAAAATGTAGCTAAAACAACATACCATATAGACTGAAAATATATATAAAAACTACAAGATGTAGCATAGTTTATTAATGACAAAATTGATGTGCAGCAAAAATAAAAGAAAGAAATAAGTGATGTTCAATAATATATTTTTTCTTGTGAGAATATACCTCGTTGAAATCAGACCTTAAGCAATTGATCTACTTAATGCTCCATCTCTTGTCACGCCTGTACAAATCTGCTAATAATTAGACTCAACCAATTAAGGTGAGAATCAACAATATTGAAAAATATGAAGGACCCAAAGGAGGAGATTATGGAAATCGTAACATAAAATAAAAGGAAACTACTGCAATTAGCAAGTTTATAGATACCTATCAAGTAAATAAGAGAAGAATTACTATACAAGATGAAAATAATATTAGAATTTTGTACTTTTGCAACTGACTAGTACAATACCCCATGTACACAGATAATATCGATGGAGTCTCTCCGGAAGAAAAGATGAAAATAATATTAGAATTTTGTATTTTTTTAAACTTGCTAGTACAATACCTTGTGTACATAGGTAATATTGTTGCCTATGTGTTAAAGAGATAACGTGTGAGAGGGATGAAAAAAATGATATAATGAGTATTTAAAATTCAAAAGGAATGATTGGAAATTTAAGATTTAAAAGAAAAATATTGGAGTGCACTTATAAAAAAGACAGTGCAGTTAGCAAGGTTTTATTTGAAAATATTGGAATGAACTTATTAAAAAAGGGGAATAATTAGCAAGTTTCAAGTTTTAATGAGGGAATAAGACGTGGCAAAATACAAAATTTGGTTTTACACCTAAAACATTCGTGCAACGTTCCCCTCCAAGCATATATTAACACAAACAAATAAAAACGCAAAAGCAATGGCATAAAGAAAACGCATAAAAGTCAAATTGTTCAGATCATACATAAAATGCTGACAAAATGTTCAATATGTATTTTTTTCACTTATTATCAATTGGGATACATCTCAAATAAATTATCAAAAAAGATAATAACTCCTAATAAGTATTATAACTTCTAAGTTAAAAGTTATAACATTAATTACAATTTTTAATTTTTTTAATTGAAGTCATAAAATAATTTACGTTTTTAACTTACTTTTTAAAAAAATTAAGATTTTAAAGTCATACTATTTTATTTTTAAATTAAAATCGTAACAATTTTTAGACTTCAGTTATTTTTTTTAATTTATGACTTTTAAGGTTTAATCACTTTTTTTGACAACTTTAAAAGTCATGAGATTTTTTTATTTTTTT
>PYAF01001233.1:417097-440423 GCA_007407185.1 Glycine tomentella | reverse complement strand
GTGGCTCTCCAGAACTTGCTTCTTCTATTATTTGCTTTGAATTCCCTCTTTTTGGCCTGCAAATGCTCAATTAGTATTAAAATGCCTTATGTAACACAAAATACTAAATATGCCTAATTTCTAGAGCTATTTTCTAACTATTTAATACGAATATGGCCTAAAACTAAGCTATTATTAAGATGTGTTTACAACACATCAGAGGTCAACCAAGGCTTAGGTTTATGAACCTTGACGGTCTACCAAAGCTTGGGTTTATGAACCTATCAAGGTGGAGGTCGACCAAGGCTTGGGTTTATGAACCTTGACGGTCTACCAGAGCTTGGGTTTATGAACCTGAAAAGGTGGAGGTCGACCAAGGCTTGGGTTTATGAACCTTGACGGTCTACCAAAGCTTAGGTTTATAAACCTGAAAAGGTGGAGGTTGACCAAGGCTTGGGTTTATGAACCTTGACGGTCTACCAAAGCTTGGGTTTATGAACCTGTCAAGGTGGAGGTCGACCAAGGCTTGGGTTTATGAACCTTGACAGTCTACCAAAGCTTGGGTTTATGAACCTTTGAAGGTGGAGGTCAACTAAGACTTGGATTTATGAACCTTGACGGTCTACCAAAGCTTGGGTTTATGAACCTGTGAAGGTGGACCAAGACGCATCCGTCTTGGATTTTGACGAGGTTCTTGTGGACTAGTATCCCTGCAAAGCTTAAGTTTTCATACCTTAAATTTTTGGCAAGGCGAGACATATCTTGGAGGGGCTCACCAAATGTGGACCTAGGGTTTAATGAGCCTCCTGAAGATGCAACCAAGAACTTTGCTCGTCCTGGATTTTTTCTAGGCTCATCAAGGGTGGACCTTGGAGAGTAGTACCAAGACATGGTCCTGGGTTTTGTCAAGGTTGGACCTTGAACAGTAGTCAGGCATTGGTCCTGCCTTTGTTATGTTCCTACAAGGTTGTACTCCTTGGGTTTGTCAAGTCTTCTGAAGATGTGACCAGGAACTCGTCCATCCTGGGTTTTGTCAAGGTTCACCAAGGGTGGACCTTAGGTTTGATAAACCTACGGAGATGCGACCAGGAACTCATCCGTCCTGGTTTTGTCAAGGCTTACCAAGGGTAGACTTTGCATTTGACAAGCCTATAGAGATGTGACCAGGAACTCGTCTGTCCTGCTGGGCAGTGCACCTATGCTGAGTTAGGAAAACCCAGAGGGTTGACGGTTTGTCGGGGGTGCAACTCTCCCTAAGTAAAGGGGTGTCATCATGTTGTCCACCCTTCTAGACTATGTACCTCTATTGAATTAGGACTGCCCGGAGGCTTGACAGTTTGTCGATGGTGTGACTCCCTTTGAGTAGGTTCGTCCCCCGTGCTAGGCCAATGCTCATCACGTTGGGGGCATCTCACTGGAGCCTCCAGCTGATCATGGTCAGCCTTCAGCCATTTGAGTTCTTCTTCATGTCTTATCTCCATCTCCGCGATGTGATTTTGGAGTTGTTTGATGGCGTTAGCATTCGTCATGGTAGTTTGCAGAGGGTTAGACGCATCGACAGGGATGTCGCGTCTAATGCTGGAGCGTGTACTAACCATGGACGAGTGCTGGTGATTTTCTGGGATGCAAGGCCGCAGGGTAAGTTTTACCTGGGCCCCACGGTGGACGCCAAATGTTCTTACCAAAATCTGGAAATTCCACGTGTGGGCTTGATGTGGCCTTAGTGGACTCCAAATTCTGTAGCGCCAGAGTATGGGTAGGCTTTGCTCAGAGGAGAGACCTGCAAAACAAAGGAAAAACACTCCGACGCTCAAGTAAGTACATTAAATTTATAAGGATGACCAAGTGTGAGAACTCAGCCTAAGATGTAGAGAATGAGAGACTTGAGTAATGCATTCAAGTATAAGATATAAGAGAGTATGTAGAGTAAATCCACAGTGGATTGGAAGTGAGTAAAGAGAACCTGGAGGGTTGTATTTATAGCGTGGAGTATGGACCTTGGGCCATAGCTTATAGATAATCTGTTGAGAAGATAATAATAACAATAATAGCAGGCAGTTATCTATATTTGAATAGGAGATAATGTGTACCTTATTGATATATTGTTACTTGTAGATAAATAACAATTAGTAGATAACTTGTTGAGATATTATAGGATAAGGTGGTTACACTTATTTGAATATCCTGGCATATAGATATGCAATTAATAAGGAGAGAGAATATTGCTGGTGTCCGTACTCCTGTTGAGGGTCGATGTCCGTGCTCCTGTAGCAGTATTGATAAGGAACCCGGACACCATGTCCGGGTTGGCATCTAGAGGCTGAATAAGCGCCTATTAATGAGGCAATGCTGACATGGAGGATGACCACGTGTATATTGACATTTATGAGGTGGCCACAAGTCATTTTACGATTTTGGATTGTACACTTATGGAGAAGTAATGATTCAGCCGCCAAGGTATTACTGATCCTTTGTTGAGACATTGGTAAACGAAGCCATTCCATCTCATTTCCTGGTCCCAAAATTTCCACATTTTGATGGGACCATGGATGCAACTCATCATCTGAAGAAATATTGAGCTCATATGATAATGAGTAGTGGTAATGATGCTCTTCGGTGTAAGTTCTTTATGGGAACGTTGACTGATGTCGCATTAGATTAGTTCATGGAGTAGTCAATGGATTCATTGCTTGTTTTGATGAATTGTCGAGTCTTTTCACTGATCGGTATGCGACCAACAAAGAGAAAGACTAATCTTTTTGACATGTGTCAGCAGATGACCAAGTCCCTGAAGGAATTCTTGGCTCGTTTCAACGCAACGACATTACAAGTTTTAGAGCAAAATGAAAGGATGTCAGTGGTCACTTTATGCAAGGGACTGCATATAGGGCCCTTCGGAGAATATTTAGTACGACAAAAATCGAAGACCATGGCCGATATCTTGTAATGTGGAGGCCAAGGAGGCTATGGCGAGCAAGAGGATTATGGAGAAAAAGGAGGCAAATCTGACTCCCACATCAAAACTGCACTAGAAGACTACTTGGAGTAAAGGAACAGCTGGAGGAAAGGAGGTGTCGACTACTGACCGAGGCATCACGAAGATCATTGTCTGACGGGATTCGAAGGTGGTGACCTATCAAGCTAAGGGTGAATTCCAAGCTAGGGACCCCCAACTTGCACAATATCTAGAAAAGGTAAAAGAGGTTACTCAAAGCTTCACTAGGTTTGAACTTGACCATGTCCCTAGAGAAGACAATGACAAGCCAACATCCTTTCAAGATTAGGGAGTTCCTCTAAACCATGAAACCGAACACTCAAACAAGAGACACTCGACCAACCAAGCATTGCTTTACCAGTACAACAAAACATGTTCATGCAAGCTGAGATGGAGTCGTGGATGGGACCCATCATTCGTTATCTAGAGAACGGGGATCTGCCTGTTGACAGAAATGGAGGTAGCAAAATGCATCAAGTCCATTGCTAGGTATACGATGATAAAAATTTCATTTTTTATTTTTCAGGAATCTAACTCTAAGCGCTAATAAATTCAAGAATAAAAATGAATATTAAAAAAAAATATGAAAATTGTTCTAGTCTTTTAGTGGGTGTAGCTCGAGGGGGGGAGGGGGGAAGGCATCACTATTTTTCCTTAAAGAATATAATATCCGAGCACATAGATCAACTTTTCTTGATAATTGGTTCCAAGTACAACGCCGGCTAAGTAGCTTCAAAGTGATCTATCGCCTAGCTGGCAAAGTAAAAATCAATCTCCCCTCATTTTAGCTATCACTGTATATTACAATATCCAAGTTCTATGGAACTTCACAGATCATAGTGGAACCGTGAACCTTGTTGCCACTGATAGACTAGACTGATGTGTTTATGTATATTGTTTTTTCATATTTGTCTTTCTATTTTTTTTTTCATATTTGTCTTTCTCACTTGATTTGGTTTAACTTGTCCTTTTTTGAAATTGTTCATATACGATAAAACATAAAATTAAGTAAACAAAACCTTTTCCAATTTAATTTATTTCTTAACGTTATTTACAGTTCTATATATTAAAAAACTATAATGTTTCACAAATCATGCTCAAATTTATATCAAAAGTAAACGTATTAATAGTTTAATGATTAAGTTTTTTTTTTGTTCTTTTATAGTATTCGTACGTAATACGAGTAACAATGCTACTATATAACAATTATTTAAATCGGAGGGTTAATTTCGCTCTTCTATTTGTCTAATATTTTTAAGAACATATGCTAGCAATATTTGCTCACATTATGGAAATATTATATTGCTTTTTTTTTCCATCATGATTCCATTTTCTAGCTTGATATAATTGATTAAAAGGATTTGGTAATCAATTACTTTATATATGCTATTATGAGTAATAGATTAGTCATACACGTTAATCAATTACTAGCTTAATAAAGGTTTGGTAACATATTCTGGAAAAGAAAAAAAAAAGTTTGGTAACATATTAACATAGACAATATATAATATATAATAGAGTGAATTATATTGATCCCTTCAGGTTTGGACTTATTACCTCTAACACCCCTTCCTTTTTAAATCCTACAGAAACCCCCTATTTTTTAAAAGGTTTGTTACACTTAACCCCCTGAACCCAAACAGCGTAAAAAACTTGTGGTGAGCGTGGCACGTGAGCTTGAATGAATTTCTTTTTCGAAAAAACCCTTATCCTCTTCGTTAAAACTGATCACAGTTCCGGTGTAGGAGAGGAATTAACATTCGATAGCAGTTCTTCCAACAAATTGAACCAAAAAACCCAGTGCAGGAGAGGCATTAATATTCCACAATTTAGGCTACAATTTAGTAGAAGCATGAATTCAGTAGCATGCACCATTTCAAACGAGTTGCAACTTGCAAGTCCAAATCCCTCTTTGTAGTCTATTTTTAATTTTTAACATTCAACGTTTTCTAAGCAGAACCATAGAAGAAATTAACAAAAAGGAAAAAAAAAATTAAACCAAAATCCCAGTGAAACCCGGGCAAAAGCACCTAAATGGTGTTTTCAAAAGCATTATTTACGGATATGGTGTTGTCCAAGCTTTATTTACAATTATGGGGCAGCCTAACACGCCTAGCTTGGGCGTGTTTGTGCTGCCCCTCCCCTATATATACCTCCCAAAAAGTTACTATTTACCATTTACTAAAGGTCACTTTCTCTCTAAAATTTGCTCTGCCTTCTCTCTAGAAGTTGGGCGCAGATATCTCTGAAGCGAACCCCTATCGACAAGTAAGCAAAGTTCAATATTTTACATGTTATTTTATTTAATGTGTTATATTTCGTAATTAGGAAATTGTTAGGGTCATATTAAACTGTTAGTGATGTAATTATATTTTAATAAAATAAATGTTAGGTTAGTTTAAAATTGTTTCAGTTTAGGGTTTATGGATTACATTTTAGGATGTAGGGTTTAGAAAATGATCAACTATTTAATATGTTATATTGTTTATAATGTCGAAAAATTTTATGACCATATGAATTTGTTAGCGACATAGATTGAGGTTCATAGAAAATTGTTTATGTGTATGTTGGTTTAATATGTAGTGTTTGTGCTTTAGTGTTTGGGTTAAATGGTTAGGATTTAGGATTTAGGATTGACGGTCTAGGGTTGTAGGGGGTAGGGTTTAGGTTTCAATGGGCAAGGGGACAGGGTGTTAGGGTTTAGGGGTTGTTGGGGTTTGGGGTCTAGGGATTAGGGATTATGGATTAGGGATTAGGGTTTAGGGTTAAGGGTTTAGGACTGACGGTTTAAGGTTGTAGGGGGTAGGGTTTAAGGTTTCAATGGGCAAGGGTACATGGTGTTAGGGTGCAGGGGTTGTTGGGGTTTGGGGTCTAGGGTTTAGGGATTAGGGTTTAGGTATTAGGGATTAGGGATTAGGGTTTATGGTTTATGGTTTAGGGTTTAGGGTTTAGGATTGACGGTCTAGGGTTGTAGGGGGTAGGGTTTAGGGTTTCAATAGGCAAGGGTACAGGGTGTTAGGGTTTTGGGGTTGTTGGGGTTTGGGGTCTAAGGTATAAGTTCGGTGGGCATAGGTACAGGGTGTTTGGGTTAGGGCAGAGGCGGACCCACAGTGGGGCACATGATCAGGGGTTGGGTGTTGGGGTTTGGGGGTTAGGTTTTAGGGTTAAAGTTTCGATGGGCATGGTTAACGGCTGTAGGGTTTACGGTTGAGGGTTTAGGGTTTAATGTTTATTACTTCAGACAATTATTTTCGCAGTAATTATGAATCGGACATATTTAGGGTTTAATGTGTAGTGTTTCTATTTCGGTGTTTAAGTTAAATGGTGAGGGTTTGGGGGGTTGCGGTTTGGGGATTAGGGGTGCTTGGTTTAACGTTTATGATAGACAAGAAAAATTTGTTTGAAAGATACTGATTCGTACGTATTTTGTTTATTAAGATACTGATTAGATGGTTGATTCATGTTCCACTGATTCGTCGTGATCTGGATCCGATCACGAGGGTGAGCCCATGGATCTGACAGCCTATGTTGTCCCTACCCCATACAAGTGAGGTGCTTTGCGTAGGCGTACTCAGCGCACCCACATTTCACAAGCTGTGTGGAACGAGGGCACTGTTCGAGTATTGAAGACTCGACGTGGTAAGGTGACTGCGGGACCACATCACGACGATATACTTGATGTCGTTTGTGATATGTTGCGTGATGCTGGCTTTCTTCATGTCGCACGCATGCGACATATTCAGGTATGCAATTATGAAACGAGTAAAGAATTGTTAATTTCATAATTGTACTTGTTAATTCATTAATAATTTTTGTATATGGATGCTGAGCTTATTAGTGCTCTGGTTGAGCGATGGAGGCCAGAGACTCATACCTTCCACATGCCACAGGGAGAGATGACCATCACGTTGGAAGACGTGGCTGGTATTTTGGGATTGCCTACGGAGGGCAATGTCGTTATTGGATTGACGGTAGCCGATTGGGCGACCATCATTGAGGACGTTTTTGGTCACGAAGCTGAGGAGGACATCGAGTTGAGAGGTGGATATTTGCGACTGTCTTTCTTTGATAGACATTTTGCGCATTGGGGTGAGGTGGTTCCCGAATTGGTTAACGTGACGTAGTTTACGAAGGCCCACATTGCACGGCTTATTGGAGCATGGCTGTTATGCGACCGATCTGGAGGTAGCATGATCGCAGCACGTTATATCCCGTTGCTTGCTGGGGAATTCACGGACATCGGTGGATACAGCTGGGGCTCCGCGGTCCTTGCACATTTGTTCAGACAAATGTGCGAGTGTACAGATCCAGGCAGAAGTGACATTGGTGGATGTCATATGCTGCTTCAGGTGTGGGCGTGGCTTAGATTCCCACCCATTGCTCCAACTATTCCGCTGCCTACGTAGGCGGAGTGGCATTTCGGACACCGGTATGTGTGACTGTATTTCGCTGTTGTTAACAATTGTTACAATTAGGTCTTATAGTATACTAATGTTAGTTATTTTGAAATTAGGTTTAACGCTTTAGGCCGGTTTAAACTGCACGAGCTGGTCTTGTATAGGATGGCATTGGATTCCCTCACTCGACACGAGGTACGTATACTAATTTTTCAGTAATTGTACGTTTGCATTTGTGGTACATGTTGTTAGAAAATACTGTGTTTTTTGGTCTGTGCAGGTAGTCTGGCAACCATATGGAGACTACGACTTTCTTGGTGCATCTGAGCATCAGCGACTATTGTGGATGGCAACAACTCCTATTATATGCTTCCACACAGTTGAATATTCCCAATCGGATAGATGCATGCGCCAGTTCGGGAGGGATCAGCCAATCCCACGTGCTCCCCGGAAGCTTAAGGGTTTGCATGACCTTTCGCTGCGTGGCAAACGAGAAGACAATTGGGTTCGTAAGCTCAGACCGTTTATTATGAGCTGGGAGGTTAGGGACCAGCACATTGACCTTCCCCCCTTGCTTCAGGGGTTGCTGTCACCACACCATGAGTACATGGTTTGGTACAGGGAAAATGGGAAGCTGTTTATCACGAAGAAGGGTGCCAAGACGGGTCGTGGTGTAAGTTTTGTTGACATCATTATTTGTGTATTTAAATTAACTATCGTATATCACATAGTTGACATTGATGCTTAATAATTTTAATTTGTAGGTTGATGGGCTAGAGGCGCTGTACTTCGCGACAATTTCACCCAACAGGGCAGCCTTCGACTTCGATTGGGCGAATGAGGAGGTGGGTCGCTTAATGTCTGTGTTCGCCGAGAGTTGTCGCGTGGAGGAGGCAGGACCACATGCTCCTGCATCGCAGCTTCAGCAGGACCCACAACTGTCTGTTGCAGTTGGCCATCGAAGTAAAGAGGGACATGGGCTAGAACATCGACGAAGACCGATTCAGCAGGTTCCTGAGCCCATTATTGGTCCCAGGCTTCGCACTGAGGGTTACTATAGGCCTCCAGTTATGGCATCAACATATGGGTCCCAGCCCTTCTATTACGAGGCTACTGAAGCCCATATGCCTACACCGGCCGACTCCCACACCCATGCCGAACCAGTTACTACTGCTATGACATGTGTAGATGTTGGGTTCGGTACTGGTCCTCTTGGATCCGACTGGACTAGTTCGAACATCGACGACATGCTCTCTGAGTTGGATTGTAGTACATCAGGTTTAGGGGTTTGGGCATCACATGGACCATTAGGCACCGCAGCTATTGAGCATCCTATGCCAGTATATGCAGACCAGGGCACTCGATGTCCATCTCCCTATGTGCAGACGTATGAGGCAGGCCCTTCCGAGGCAGGCCCGTCTCAGCCAGGCCCTTCTCAGCCATGCCCATCTGAACCAAACAGTTCTCATCGTCCCAGAAGACGAAGGCTGCCTGACCGTCAGGCGCGTCATATGCCATGGCCCCCACCGTCTTAGTTTCAGTGGCTGTTTGTTCTTTTTATTTGTTATCTTGTTTTGTAATCGATTGTATTTGGTAACTTACGTTTGTTTACAACATTCATTTTAAGCATGCTCAGTCTAAGTACTATCTAAACACGTTAACCCCGTAAACACTAACAATTATGAGACACGTATTATTTCAAATGACAGTAAACACAACTTAAATAAAAAATGAAACGAAATACACATTTTTAATTAGAAGGATAATTAAAAACAACATCTTCGCGTACATGTCTTATTCCATCTTGGATATCTGGTTTGTTAAAAATAGCTAAAATCTCAATTGGACAAAGACGTTTCCAGTAGTTGGATTCCACTAGCATCTTGAACACGTCTTCATCGCTTATCAACTCTTTTATGTCATACTCGATTGTGGTGTCTGAATATTGTGCATGTGTTGGATGACGAAAAAATAATTTTCTTACCAACTGTGGCATGTGAACTCCATTAGGGGGAATCCCAACAGGCGCAACTTGCTTGATGACGGCCTTTAGTGTTTCAATGGTGCATCCAGAAGGAATTTCAAACCGTATTGGGTTGGTTCCAGTAAAGGAATAACCCACAAAATCGGCTCCTCGTGGTATGTTCCACCTTCCGTTGTAATTTAGCAGTGCATCATGTGTGGGGACGATGGTGGATTGAAGTAGGTTGATTATACCATTGAGTGTTCTGTTTATGGTGCATAATATTTCTATAGGGCCAGCACTCGACATTTGGTCATTGCAGCTTAATATTCTGCGGACATCATCATCATTTGTGAGTGCGATAGAATGAAAAAAATAGTGTTGACCTGCATGTAGGGATGGTTGTCGATAGTAAATGTTGTCAACAAAATGGTCATCGGTTAGTAGAAGGGTGTGGTGCATCCGACTCTTCAGTGTATGAAACAAACAGTCATTAGGAACTCTCATTGGTATTGGAGTAGCACATTGAAAACAAACACCTGTTTCGGCGTGCTTCATTGATCCATTTGGAAAAATGAATGCTAATTTGGATTTATGAATGTTCTGACTGCTGGTTTCTCCTAAGAATGCCATCGTATGCAAATTCAATTTTGCGGGACGAGGTATGTTGTGTCCGAACGTCTACCTTATATTGGGACTAATTGCGCCCAAGGTGGGCGTGTTCAGTCACGCCTAAGGAATTCTTAGGCGTGTTTAGTCACGCCCAAATTTGGCGTGTTCAGTCACGCCTAAGGAATTGTTAGGCGTGTTTAGTCACGCCCAAGTTAATGTGCTCAATGACGCCCAAGTTGTGCGTATTAGGTGAGACCCTATATGAAATTGTGCATTGAACATATGTAAACATCAAATACATTAACATGCAAGTTATAAAGCAAACACGATTAGTATTACAAGCTGTTGAAATAAAACAAAATACAAAGGTACTTGAACATATCCGCTTATGTTGTTCATTAAACAAAAATACAACCAATTACAACATCATGAAGTACCCCCACGAGTAGGACAGGCTCTCCAATTGTGGCCAACTTGCTTACAAATACCACACCTCTTACGTCTCTAAGATGTTTCAACTTCGTCCATCTCGTTACGTATTCTAGTTGACCTTGGACGACCTTGGTCACACAGCATTGACCTGTCAGGTATGATGACTGGACCTTCACTCGGTGGAATAGTCCATTCATTACCTATTGGCTGCCATGGCACTGAATAGGCTTGAACCAAGTTACTGACAAGGAACACATCATTCACATACTGAAAAGGATTTTGACGTACATGTAAAGAAGCAGCTGCGGCATGACTACATGGGTATTTGAATGCCTTAAACTTCCCACACTGACAAACACGATCGGGAAGGGACACTGAATATGACATTTCGCATCCATCCTCCACCTCAAATATCGTTCGATCAACGTTATATGTGCGTACATGGTGGCGTGTAGCAATTAACTGATTACGCCTCATAGCATCAACCACATTTTTGCAATATAGTTGTGAATGCTGAAGCTGTTGGACAGCCACCTGACCCCTGCTTACAAAATACTGTACCAGTCGGGTGTACGTGTGTTTCACAATAGCAGTGATAGGCATGTTCCTCGCTCCCTTCAAGACCCTGTTAACTGATTCAGCCAAGTTTGTTGTCATGTGGTCGTATCTTCTCCCCTCTACATCATATGCACGTGCCCATTTCTCCTTGGGAATGGAATCAATCCATTCTACAATCTCTGCACTGGTATCACGAAACCGTACTAATCCGATGTCAAAATCGATCATAGAGGGAGTATAACCTGCATTATAATAAAATACATTAACATAATTCGATTTACAAATTTATGTTAACTTAATATATCATAAATATTTGTTGACTCACCTAAATTCATGATGGTCTTCTTCAATTTTGCATCCTTGAATCTTTGATTAAAATTACTAACAATATGACGTAGGCAAAACACGTGATGTGCATAAGGTGGTTGCCAACCAGTATGACTCTGAACAGCAGATATAATGCTCTGGTGGCGATCTGAAATGAGGCATATATTTTGCATACGGGTAACGTGGAACCGGATGTTAGAAAGGAAGTAATTCCAAGCTTCCAACGTCTCCCCTTCAACAATGGCAAATGCCAAAGGCACATATTCATTATTCCCATCCTGACTTGTGGCAATTAACAATTTTTCTTTATATTTGCCATATAAATGAGTCCCATCAACTCGAATGATGGGTTTGCAATAGTTAAATGCCTCACAACACTGTCTAAAAGTCCAAAAAATTGGATGAAACACACACTTTGCCCGTATCAATTGATTTACAACGAAATAATCATTTGTTTGAATATCAAAATAAGAACCTGGTGAAAAACGAAGCATGTAGTTGCACCACCTGGGCAAGAATGCATAAGATTCTACCCAATTCCCATAAACCATTGCCATTGCTTTTTGCTTCGCATACCAGGCCTTTCGATATGAAACTTTAAATCCATATGTATTGGTTATCCTCTCCTGAAGCAATGCGACTGACACTGACGGTTCTTCCTTAATCATTCTTAACCAAGACAGAACGGTAACATTCACGTCAACAACATACTTTTCAAACAACTATATTATCCAAATAAAGCACATTCAATAAAAACATACCTACTACTAGTGAAGCAATTACGTCAGAATCAAGCTGTCTGTGACCCTGTGAAATGTGATCATTCAAGCAATTGTGTTTGCCACCCTATCTTGAAACAACCCACTTCTCACGGTATGTTGGTTTAATAACCCTAACCCTCCAAGGGCAACCATCACTATACGCAACACACCTCATATAAAACTTGTCGGGCTTGCTGTCAACCACAGTTGCTTCTTGATGGTCCTTCATCAAGTTATGCTTAACTACGAGTTGCGCTTCCTTTTTCGAGTCAAATTCTTGTTTAACAAACAAATCATCCCCTATTTGCCATGGACCTTGCACTGATCCTGAGCCCGAACCAGAACCGCTAAAAGAGTCTTCTTCGATTGGGTAATTCCAATCAATATGTGTATAATGAGGAATTCCTTCCCAGAAAGGAATCATCTCAGGACCTGCACATTGAACGTCAGTTTAATAAACATTATCAGCCAAATATAATAACAAAACAAATTCCTTACGAAAATTAATCCCCTCAGTTCATAAACATTCAAGTTAACCCTGATAAACAATAACAATGAAATTACATAACAAAACAAATTCATTCCAAATAATTAATCACATCATTACATGCACATTCAAATTAAGTTTACAAAACATATAAAAAAAATTAAATAACAACACATACATACATACATACATACCTACATTATCATTGGTTTAGTCAGGTAACATACCTTCAACACCTTGTTCTGGTTGACTGGATCCAGTCCTATGCACACCAGCATCCTCATCATCATCCGACGCACTAGCATCCTCCTCAAGAAGCCGATCTTCCATTGCGATATTTTCATCATCGTCCTCCTCTTCATCGTCATCCATGACCCAAGTTGGGTCATGTGAATCCTCCTCAGACACGTTTACCCCTCTGCCAGCATACGATCTCTCCCCTCTGGCAACATGTGATGTTGTATTATGTGCAACTGTCTCGATGGGTAAAACAACATTTTCTGCTTCTGTAAAATCCACGTACAACTCCAGGAAATTTTTCTTTCCCTGGTTGATAAATTCTTCCATTACCAATTCTATGTCTTCATCATCCACCATCTGAAACCCCAAGTAATGTTCGTCTTGCCATAACCTTGCCATGACTACAGTGATACATTAGTTGACATGTAGACCTAATTTTTGTTGTATCTTCTCATGCATTTCACTCACTGTTGACGTTCGCTTCATACGGGTTGCTCGTGTATCCCCTTCAAAAACGACACCTTGTTGTCCGTCAACCTTTCTTCCATTAAAATATAAGATAACACGAACAGAATCACTGCTTGAACTCATTTCTTGCCGTGAACAAAACAACTTCAAATATCCCTAAACATTACAATGTTAGCAAATTTATAAAAGAGGCAAAAAATATGTTAACAAAAATATATCTCATTCATAACTAATACGAAATTAATTGCTTATGTAATAAACCCTCAACCGTAAACCCTAAGCCCTAATTCATTCTAACCCGTAAACCCTAAACCCTGCCCACCAACACTTTAACCTTACACCCAAAACCCCAAACCCCGACACCCTAAACCCTTGCCCACCGCAACTTAAACCCTAGAGCTCATTCCCTTGCACCCTAACCCCTAACCCAAACACCCTTTACCCATGCCCACCGAAACTTAAACCCAAAACCCCAACACCCTATAACCCCTAAAACCTAAACCCAAACCCAAACACCATGTAACCATGCACACCGAAACCTATACCGTAAAACCTAAACCCCAAACTCTAACCCCTAAACCCTATACTCGTTGCAAAACACCATGTAACCATACACACCGAACCTAAACCCTAAACCCCAAACCCCAACCCCCAACCCATAAACCATATACTCGTTGCAAAACACCATGTAACCATTCACACCGAACCTAAACCCTAAACCCCAAACCCCAACACCCAACCCCTTAAACCCTAACACCATGTACCCATGCCCACCGAAACCATAAACCCTACCCACTACAACCCTGCATCGCCAATACTCAACCCTAAACCCTAAATCCAAACCATTTAACCCAAACCCTAACCATTTAAACCAACATCCAATTAAACAATTTTCTATGAACCTAAAACTATGTCGCTAACAATTTAATATAGCCCTAACAATTTTCTAATTAAAAAACATAACAAAATACATAAAACTGATATGATAAATCGTGAAACCGCTTACTTGTTGACAGGGCTTCGCCTCAGAAATATTCACGCACAAGCTCTAGAGATAAGGCAGAGTCAATTTTAGAGAGAAGGTGAAAACCATGAGTATGGCATGGCGCAAATTTATAGGGACCGGGGCAGCACAAACACGCCCAAGCCAGGCGTGTTAGGCTGCCCCATATTGGTAAATAAAGTTTGAACAGCACCATATCCATAAATAATGCTTTTGAAAACACCATTTAGGTGCTTTTGCCGTGAAACCCGACAAAAAATTGAACAAGAATGAATATTTCAACATGACAACCGAAAATAGATTATGCTTATAGTAACCAAACATCCCGGGGGAACTCCGACAGTGGCACGACAGAACTCAGGTCTTTATTCGGGTGGTTCTTAGAACTTATACGTTGTTGTTGTTGTTGTTGTTGTGGTTCGTGGCGTGTGAGGAGGTGGAACTCCGACAGAGGCGCGGCAGAACTTAGATCTTGATGTGGTTCTCACTGTTTCTCTGATCTGGATTCATGTGGTTCTTAGATCTGAGTCGTGGTTGTTTTTGTGGTGGTGGTTCGTCGCCGGCGATGTTTCCAGTGTGAGGATGGCGGCAAGAGTGGAGAGGACCAGTTTTTTTATTGGTATTGATGATGGTGAAGGCCATGGGAGAGTTCAACAGTCCACCTCCAAACCTAATCTCATATGTTTATTCACAAGGGTAATTTGGGTTTATCCAAAAAGTAAAGTAATTTATTTTTATTTGTTAACAGAACCTCCATATACAAAAGGATGTAATTTTATATAACTGTTTTAATCTTCATATTTTTTAATAATATTAAAATAATAATAATAATAATAATTAATTCTCTTTTAATTATGTATGTTAAAACTAATTTATTAACCAAAATTAGATAATTACCAACTAACCAATCTTTATTTTTAGTGGACAATTTTATCTTTAAATCATTTCTTAAATTTTAAAATTTTCTTCTAACTTATGTTAACTTTCTATTATTTTATATTATTAATTTTTTTCTTCTATCATTTTTTATTAATTGTATTTAACTTTTTATTTTATTTTATTTGAAAATTTAGAGAGTCCCAAGTGTTAAAAACAGGAATATCAAGTATAATAAGGAGTAAGTGTAATATATTCTTTGTAATAATGAATTGTCACTCTCGATTTCCAAATAAAACAAATTAAAGGAGTGGTAAATTGCTGTAAAAAGAAAGGAGTGGTAAATTAATCACCACTAGCAGTGACAAATTATCTGCTCTTTGATTTTCAAAATGTGATGAAACTAAATCGTGCTTAATTATAATGGATGTATTATTTTTTAATAAATATAATGAATGTATTAATTGGTGATAACAAAATGTTTATGGAAATCAAATCTAAGTTCCAAAGCAATACATTTTTATACAGCATGACTTAGATTCTTGATTATAAAAGCTACTAGAAAATTGTTTTCCTACCAGCACTACTACAAAAAGGCCATTTTACGACAGCATTTCTAAGTCGGTTGTCGCGAAACCATCGAAGAATGTGGGGCGGTGGCTATAATGACCCTGAGTCCTGGTGCGGACGGCGCAAGGTTCTACGCAGATGGCCCAGGGTTTCTGCAGAACTCTTCTGCAGAAAACAGTTGCAGAGATACGGCGCGATCAGCGCCATGCTCTCTGGATGGTGGCGCGAGTGGCGCCATAGCTTCTGGGAGTTGACGCCAGGGGCGCCAGATCGGCGCGAGTGGCGCCAGACAACCCAAAGGACCTGTCCATCCCTGATGGTTGGCGCGGTTGGCGCCATAGTTCCTGGAGGTTGGCGCTAGTGGCGCCATGGTGGCGCGGGTGGTGCCACTGGTTCTGGAGGTTGGCGCGGTTGGCGCGGATGGCGCCATGGGTTCTAGAAGCTGGCGCTATCAGCGCCAGAGTGGTGCGATCAGCGCGACAGCTCGGGCAGACCCAGTATATAAAGGCCATTTTACGAGTTTTTGGCCCAAAACCTTGCTTCTTTTTCCTCCAGTGCCCTGTCCTCCATTGTTGAGCTTTTAAGCTTCCTAAACCTTTATTTGTTCACCAAATCACTTCCTTGATACACCAATCTTGTTGGAAAACACTTGGTGAGCTTAAATCCTTCATCAATTCTCCTTGAAAACCCCCAAATCAAAGAATCCCCCTCTCAAGAGAAGTTCATAGAACTCGAGTTCGGTGAGGAACGGTGGCGATTCGCGGATACCCGGGCTAGGGAGAGTCGTCCTTGGGCCTTCCTTGTCATCTTTGAGGTAAGAAACTCGAGATTCACCGCTTGATTTGTGAGTTGGGGTTTTGGGGGAATAGTGACCCACTTGTGATAGAGCTAGTATTAGTCTTGGGTCCTTTAGAAACATGTGTTTAGAATGTTGTGAGGATGAAGGATTAGCTCTCAAATGTTAGTTTGGTGAACTTTGATTCTTGGCTCTATGTAATGCATGTATAGTTGTATGCTGAGTTGTTTGGTTATGTTGTGACATGCAAGAGCCTTGGTATATGGTTTTGATGTGCTTGGGAGGCTGTTGGAACGCCGTCTTGTGTGTGAAAAGAACCGTTCAAGCCTTATGTGTATCCTTAGGCTTTTGGTCTGTATAGAGCTTTGAGCTCTTAATGTTGGCTTGCACCGAGTCTTGTGATGACTCAAGGGCCTTATTGAGATGAGATAGACCGCTGAGGGTCTATGAGATGGCTTGTGAGTGATAAGCCTTAATAAACCTTAAGTTAGTTGACTTAGTGGTTTTGGAAAAGACTGAGGTTCCTTTCATTGAGACGGTTGAGAACCGTGATATATGCTTGAGCTTGTGTAATTGCTTGATGATTGATATGTGCCTATGTGCCTTGTATAGGGCGTGACACCGCGGGTGTCAGTGGCGTAGGCCACGGAGCAGGGAAAGAACTGCAGAGCTCGACTTTGCCAGGTAAGTTCTTGGTCCTTTGGGGATGTTTCTCACTTGCTTGTGCTCCACCATACTCCGAGGGAGTGATGGTTGCATTCATGATACATGCATTAATGGATGTTGCATACTCATAATGATATATGCTTGTATCTGTGCTTGTATGTGTATGATACCTGTTGTTAGATCTTCTGGCCAGTTAGATAGATATGGACCTCCCTAGGAGTAGAGCGCACCTCCTAGTTTGGTTTGCTCGTGGGTGATGATGATCCCAGGGTGATGATGATCCCTTAAAACCAAGAGATAGGTGTGTCCCGTTGCAGTTGATTGCCTATTCTCGGAGGTACCATATACGTGCGTCCATGTGTAAGGGGTAGCTCCCGATGAGATGGCACGGGTGTGAATTCCGGTTTCACACTGAGGTTTGGTGTTGATTGGATCCACCTTACATTAGAGCTAGATGACTTGCTAGTATTATTATGAAGGCCGGGAGGCCGGGCCGGGATTCCAGTATGTTTGTGATGCCTGCTGACTTGTGTCATGGAAAGTGAGCCAGGGTGGAGGAGATGCCTCCAAGGACCCTAAGCTTACTGAGATGTTTATCTCACCCCGTGTGGGGCTTATGTTGTTTCAGGTGACTCTTCTGGCAGAGAGGAGCGGTCTCAGGGCGGGAGGCCCCAGTAGAGACAGGATTTGCTTGGCCGTGTGGCAGCAGGGAGAGCTGGGAGGCTCTGTGATTTTTTGATGATGTATTGTACCCCTGTAGAGGGAAGATGTGTGGTGCACACATGTATTCTTTTGTTGTGTATATGCTATGTATGCCCTCGTGTGAGGAAGGATCGAAGAGATCTAAAGCACTCGGATGCTTATTCTTTTGTATAGACACTTCGAGTGTCAAATGATGTATTTGTACATAACCAGTTATGTTATGTTGTGATGTTCCTCCTGTTTATATCTGTTGAGATATTTGTGTACATCTGCCTATGGTTATGTTTATGTGATCTGGATCAGCAGGGGCTTGTGTTGCTTTGAGATGAGATGTTTATATTCCATACATAATGTAATCAAGGAATATGGTTTTCGATTATGCTTTCGCAAGTTTTTAATTAAAGTGATTAAGCGCTAATCTAGTATAATCATAATGATAATACCCCGGGTGCACACGGGGTGTTACAGTGGCATTTGCATAATTAAAATGAACATTTCAAAGTCGATTCATAGAGAAACCGTCTTAGATGGTTGCATACGACGACGGTTTTAGTTTAACCGTCTTGTTTTGGAGTTTTCAAAGTCGTGTGTATATAACCGTCTTTAAAAATGTGGAAAATAAAAAATGAAAACGGCGCCGTTTTGTGTGTTTTGTGGTTGTCTTTATAGCCAGACGTTGTCGTGCCCTAAACTCCTCTGCATGCTGAAGTTTCCCTCTCTTCCCTTTCCTACTGTCTCCACCCAATCTCCCTGAACCAGCGTTCCCGCGTGGTGGCCTCAAACCGTCAGAGAAGGTCACGTTTGACCGTGTCACCCTCGTCTGGCGCCTTTGGTCCGTTTTCGAGCTCTACCATCAGGCGCCTTTGGTCTGGTGAAGCTCTGCATCTCGTCGTGTGTAAGTTTTTTTAAAGTACCCATGAAGCTATTTTTCCCCTTTGTCGTTAATATAATAATGGAAAACCTATTTTGCCCCTTTTGTCTTTCATGGTAAACGCCATTAAAGCTCAAAACTTTCGTGCTTCATTGCTTGGGTTTATGTGAAAGTTAAGCCCTTTCTCAGTTTTGTGTATGTTATAATTCTGAAATGGGTTTTTTTTGGTTTTTTTCTCCAATAGGTGCACTAGTACTCCGTGGCTTGGAATCCCATTGGCACAAAACTTGGTTATGGTTCTGTGGACCAAACTGCGCAAATATGGTATACTAAGGCACTGAAGCATGTAAGATTACTCCAAAATTTGACTTCTTTGGTTTTCTGGGTAAATTTTATAATTTTGTATCCATATATTTTTTGATAATAGCCCTCATAAAGAATGCAAAGGGCGTTTATATTTCCCTTAAGTAAATTAGTTGTCTTTTGGGTTGTTGTACCTGAATATGGCTTCAGAGCTAATGGAATAAAAGTGACATTTTGGCCATGTAGAGATTTCTTCATTTGAATAGAGAAAGCATAAGTTAATGTTTACAATAAATGTAGTAGGTTTTCTGTTGAAAACAATTGAGTGGGCTTGGTATTGAAATGTTGTTTAATAAACTCCAGTTTGAATGTACTGATCTTACTTTTGACAAATTTATTCAATGTCTTTTTATTACATTTGGTGGATGAGATAACATTATATGTTTTGACATTAGAGAAAATTTCCTTAGCAGAACCTTTATTCAAAGGTATCGTGTGCTCACCATATTCAACTTCTGAATGTTGCATTTGGACCGTTGAAATTTTTAAGCCTCAACATTGAAACCTTTTTGGTTTCATTCCATTTTCATATCTCTTAAGATTGTTTTAGAATCCTTGTAAGACAACATGTTCAAACTAGGTTTTGGATGAGTTTGGTGCGGTATGACATGTAATATGAGAACTTGTAGTACAGCTAGATTTTGGGCATTCAATTTATGTTGTGTTTCCTGTTTTAGGCTACATCCAGAGATCTTAAGCTTGTCCTAAAACAGGACTGAAGCCTTAGTGTTGCATTTGTGTATTAGAGTAATGCTTAGAAAGCGAAATAGTTACTGTATGAATGTTTATGAATCTGTCATTGTAGCGTGCATCACTGGATATGGTACATTGGCTTGTTGAATGACTTATTTAAATACTTCACTGTATTAGTTGGCTAGTTTAAGTACAAGTAATGAAGCAATTAAATTAAAGCATTTGGGAATAGAAAGAATGCACCAATAGTTTATCCTTATTGATAAACCAGAACTACATTTAGTCTTCAAGCATCACTTGAGATTTTTCCACTAAGTTAGTGAATTACAAAGTAGCGACTTAATTATACCACCATGTGTGACAACCTCTAGAACATTCATCTCTAAATCCTAGAACTTACCAATCTAACCTCTAGTGATCATACAGCTTAATGAATCTGAAGATACAATAGTAGACTTCTTTTGCACTTAAAGGAAACCTTATTGATAATCCTCCCATAAGACACCTCTACTTATATCTCTTAGATTGAATCCTCCAAAGGACTAACCCTTGAAACAAAAACAATTGGCTAATTACAACTTCTCTAAAGCAAAGATAGCCACACATGGAATTCTAGCACTCTTTGTTTACCAAGCTATGCACAACATAATCCAAATGTTAATTCTCTTTTAGCACTGTAATTTTTTGTGATTTGGACTCCTATTCTCGCTTAGGGTTGGTTATGTTTTTCTGTTTAGAATAACTCTCTTATACAGGGATTAATGAATTAGGATAAAATATTTAGAAAATCCTAATCGATTAAGTCAGATTATAACAAATTCCAAATTGATTCAATTGATCAGAAAATGTAAGTTCGTAAGCCAATTTGATAACCCATGATTAGTAATAATTAGAATTAGCTTAAAAAACACCTAACTCTATTTTAATAGGTTTGGATAAAATCAGTGTTTATTTAAATGGTAATTAAAACATTAATTTTCGAAATCCAAAACATATATTTGATTAGGAAGTAATTAGGTTCAAATATGTGTCTCTAGACTCCAAGACTCGTTGGAGTCAGAGTCCTCAAATGTGGGACCTGAGTTTTTACAAGACTCTTATGCACAAATTTGGGTTTAAATGAGTAAGACTTAAAGTGTAGCTCATGGGACTGAAGTCCCAAATTGTTGGACTCGAATCTCATGACTCATTTTGCCTATTTTTACTCCTTTGACATGGTTAAGTATATTTTTAATTGATTTAGTTCATTATTCACTTGATCTCCTCATTCGGATTTGATCCCCTCACACTTACCTTTATAAAACTATACATGAGTCTATGCATGTATTACCTTAATTTAAGTTTGATCCATTTCAATTTAACATAATTGTCATCAAATCATCACTTCCTAGGGGTTTAAACACAAAAATATAAAGAATCTTTTACCATATACTGTCAAAATAAGAATTATATCATTTCATTAAAGAACACAAAACAGAACTCCACACAACCTCAGTTTTTTGTGAATGTTCCCAACCCCATGCTTCTCACTGATCATATCTCTCTGATATCACTTGCACTAATCAGTTAATGCATCAGTTGCACTCAGTTCAGTTTCAGTAGTTGTAGTAGAGACCCTTCTCCTTCGTCTTGTTTTAATCAACATTCAAGTACCCATTATTACTATTACTACTACTGTTGCTACAGGTTAGGTTGTTAATGACCTGAAGATCATAATCAAATGCTGTTTGTTGAGTCTGAAAAATGTACCTGGTAGTCTTCTGTGTCCATTGGTTCCCATTCTTCCTCATTAGAAAAACTGATCACAGAAATTGCTGCCAAAGTCAATCTTCTAGACAAAGCTTCATAGAAATTCCTCATTAGAAAGGCTGTCGTAAAATGTGTTTTTTGTAGTAGTGAGACTTGCTTCTGTCTCCTTTCACCTCTGAAGGAAGAACAATCTCAAAGATACTACTCACCTTGAGTAGCTTTTGACATGCTTTCTTCTTGCGTTTTACGAACTTTCTGTCCATAAAAAATTCAGTTGCCTCAGCACATGTGTCTTGCAACCTGATCTCACCAATCCCATTACGAAGCATGGATGGTCTCATAACAAGAAGATACAACATATACTCTGATAACAATTTGCTTGCTTCTCTAAAATTTGGAGTACTCGTGCTATTATCCACACCTTCTTCTCCAGCTGAGACACAATTGTAACATAAATCGGTCGATATGTGCCATAGAAGAATGCTTAGATTAAGAAAATGACCTTGTAATTCATCTATTTTAAATTTAGCTTTAGTTGTCCCAAAGCTTACCTAACCACTTCATTCCCAAAACCACATCCACCCGATCAACACCACAATTTAAAACCTTGGACACAATGTTTATATATATATATATATATATATATATATATATATATCTTGTTAGTGACATTCCAAGAATTAATGTTGTGCTTAATGAAATGATATTCATTTTTATAGACTTCGTTTGGTCTATTGATGTTGATAATTTCACCGCGGCTATTATTATATGCGTGTAAAAAAAATTGCAAAAAAGCATCTATATATATAAAAAAGGCCAAGAAACTACGACGGTTCCCATCTAAGAACCGTCTTAGAATACTGGTTTCTAAGACGGTTCCCACCGAACAACCGTCTTAGAATGTCCTATACTAAGACGGTTGTTTAGTACGAACCGTCTTAGAAAGGCACTTTCTAAGATGATTATACGCCAACAACCATTGTAGTTTCGTTTGATTTGTTCATTTTTAATTATTTTTTTATACAAAAGAAGACGGTTGTTTGAATTAACCGTCTTAAAATGTCATATACTAAGACGGTTGGTTCAAACAACCGTCTTAGAAAGTGTCTTTCTAAGACAGTTGTGCTCTAACAACCATCTTAGAAAGTCACTTTCTAAAACAGTTGACAACCGACGTAAAAAATTTAACGTTTCAACGACACCTATAACAACGATGGTTGTTGAACCAACGTTAAAAGGGGTCAACAACCGACGTAAGAAGTGCTTTTTGTAGTAGTGCAGGTTTACATCTGGCGTTTTCAAAATTGTTAGTTGTTCTCTTGAACGTTTTGGCTTATATATTCAAATTTAAATTTTAAAATAAAAAAACATGGTGATTCTATTATTTCGTGCTAATCGATTACCATGCCTTCAAGATACTATCTTTTGAAAACCTCAAGGGCTAATAATGGATTTTTAATAATGTGTTTTCAGATAACTTATAACATATTTGATTAATTTATAAATTTATTTAACCAAAATAAAAAAAATGTTTGGTAAATAAGTTTACTCTAACTTATAACATTTTTTTTAAAAAAAAAAAAAAAAGCTTATAACTCATCATTTTTTTATGTACCCTCATTACTTTAATAAAATTTCTCATTTATTGACTTGTTTAATAGTAGTATTACACTGTTGAATTTATCAAATCCTTTATATGACACTATTTATTTTAATAAAATTAATTATCCTTTATCCCTAATTTATTTATTATAATTATTACACTATTTACATTATTTATTATAATTTTGTGATAAAGTATTTGATATTAGAAAAGGG
>PYAF01001233.1:394594-408775 GCA_007407185.1 Glycine tomentella | reverse complement strand
AGTTTTCTATAATAAAATTATTTTAAATGATATGCATAAAAGTATTAATACAATCAAACAAGTTTTTTACTATTTAGTTTTTAAAATATGTTCTGAAAACAAAATAAACAAGCAACTTTTTTTTTCCATTTCCATAACAGTTTTAAAAAAATTATCGAACAGATTTTTTCTTTAATTTTATTCTCAGAAACAGTTTCTAAAAATTATTTTATAAAACAATTTTTAAAATAAAAAATTGGAAAGAGAAACAAACAGGTCCTAATAAACAGGTCCTAATAATACTAACATATGACACAAAGGAAATGTATTTACTCAAAAACAAAAAAAGATACAAGAAAAATGATAAACTATAAGAAATATCAACCATTTTCACTTCCAAAATGTGATACTTTATAGGTGAGATGATACCTGATTATCAATGACCAACATGAGATCTAAAATGAATGATACTTTTAAATAATAAATCATCTCAAAGGAAACAGATAGTACAGGACTCAGACTACAAAAATAGAAAGGCCTTCAAAATACCGTTTTAAAGAAAGGGGCAAAAACACTCAAACATTTAATTTGCCCTTGGGGTTGCCCATTCAACTCTAAGGATGAGATTGTCATAGCCATACCCATTGAGTTTATTAATAGCTCTTTGTGCATCTTCCCTGTTGACAAAGTTAACAAAGCCAAACCCTCTGCTCATGCTAGTCTTCTGATCAATGGCAACATAGACTCTGCTGACAGGACCGAAAGGACGGAACAGCTCCAGCAAATCAGGCTCTCTCGTGTCCTCAGAGAGGTTAGTTACCCTCACAGAATTCTCATCATTCCTGCGCCGCATATCAGATGCAGTAGTCCTCTCAGCACCTGCCCTCATACCAGGAGGCACATATGCTCCCTTGGTTGCACCAGCAGTGGCTGCCGCAGCATCTGCCGCCGCAGGTTTATCGACGAATCCCTCGGATGGCGGGGCAAGATCCTTGTATGGACACCTTGAGGTCCAGTGATCACCCTTCTTCCCACAAGTCCTACAGACCATAAGAACAGCACCTTTCTGAAATTGAGCCAATGGGTCTCCAGCATTCTTTGGCTCCTCAGACTTGGCCCCTATTAACAATCACAGAATCTTAGAGCTATTATATACTGACGATAGACCACTTGGTACCTATACTATATAAAGTGACCTCAAGTTCAGACTTTAATGCATAACCAGAGAGTTAATTTTAAAAAAATACAGTAATTTAGGACACCTTTGCATATCACACAATCCATTAAAACCTATTATTTCTCTCTATCTGAACCTCTCTCTTTCTATCACATATCACCTATTATACCAATACCATTCTCTCTTTTCCCCTCTCTTGGTGTTAACTAAGAGATTGGTGTCCACCAAATCTTTTTCATTTTTAAAACAATTGCACACTACTCAAAAATCAATTTCTCATTCAAAAATCTATAATGATGTTTCCAAAACAAACATTAAAAAAAAAAAAAAAGAGATATTTTTTCATCTTTTTCTGTTTTCATCTTGTTCAACATTCTGTATCTTACACCACCCTCCACCAGTTGTCTGAGCAACCTTGTTTAGTTACATTTAAAAAACTAAACATTTTTTGAAAATATAGAAATCAAACACACCCTTATTCTCCAAATCAAAGCAAATTCACGCAAACATCGGTATCACAACACCAAATTGAAAGGCCAAAAACAATGCAACAAACAGTACCATATCATATATTTCTAAATTCTAAAGGTTCCCAAGATTCATAAGCAAAAAGAAACGATTCAGATTATCTATTTTTCCAATACCACAAGTAAATCGTATTCATCATAGACATTATTATCACAATCCACAGGCACAGAAAACACCTTTTAACAACCAATTATGAAACAAATCCTAGTAATATTCGAAAAACCTAAAAACGAATGAGAGAGAGAGAGGGAGAGGAAGGGAAGGAGAACCAAGAGGCTTGGGGCGTTCGAGGAGGATCTCTTCGGTGGAGACCATGGTGAGGCGGGCACCAACGTCTTCGTGGACGGCGTCACCGAACTTGGGCCAGGAGCGGCGCTCGACCGCGCGTTTGCTGAGACGCGCATTGGCGAGCTTGCGCGTGCGCGTGGTGGTGGTAATCTTCACCTTGTTCCCGTCCTCGTCGAACTTGTACTCGATCACCTTCTTTATCCCATTCTCGTCGGGGCCTATCACCTGCCGCGGCGGCAGGAGGAAGTCCAGATCCTCTCCGTCGTCCTCCTCGAGCTCGCCCCACCGCAGCTTCGCCGGTTCTCCTTGATGCGCCATCGCAGCAATCGTAAAACCCTAGTTTTTTTATTTCTCGGTTTCTCTTTTCTTCTTCTTTACACTCGCTGTCACTGAACGGCACACGGAGAAAAAGAGGCAAAGAGGAAGGACTGTGGAAGAGTGAAATGTTGTTAAGATTTAGGGTGTTGTTGTCTTGTCGGATGATTGGGCCTTCGGTTCCAAGATAAGGGCCGAATTTTTAATTAAATAAGCCCAAAAACTTGCTATCACAAAAAAAAAAAAAGGATAAAAATGATTTGTTTTATTTTTTTAATGTTTTATCAAGAACTAAAAACAATAATTAATTTTATTAGGGTCTGTTTAATCTTGCATGATATGATATGTTATCTAGTGTGCACTAAATATTAAACAAGATTAAATCTTTATCACGATCTTATTTCATCACAAAAAATAAACGATTTAATCTTTTATCTCATATTCTATAATATATATAAATTAATCTTATATATATATATATTATCTTTAAAATTTAAAATATGTTCCCAACAATCTATTACTTCTTGCCTTTTTACTATATGGAAATGTTTGTTTCACGAAATCTTGATGGACACCAGAAAATATGAAGACGAGAATATATATTCTCATGTTTGTTACAATTTAAAAAAATAAAAATCCAGGTAGTATAGATTCCTGATAATGTTATAATATCTTTTTTACAATGCTTTCCTACATCTATATTCCCATGAGGAGAGGCTGAAAAAGTGATATTCCCCATGTGAATGTAAAAATTTATTGTCAAATAAACATGTAACTTCTTTTTTATTTAAATTATTTTGAATTTTAAAAATTATTCTCAGGAATATTAAAATGTAATCAAACATATTTTTTTTTAAATACTTAGGAATAATGTTCCCATGTTATATTATTGGAGATAACATTTATGGGAATGCAAGAACATTAAGGGAAACAAACGCCCCCTATCATTTTCAATATCTTCACTTCTAACTTGAATTTGAATATTTTTGAAAGAAAATATCAATAATTAAAAATAATAATATATCATAACATAAATTGTTTATCATAAATCTAAAATATAATTTACATGTTAAAAATTTATTTATTACAAATTTGAATTATTTATTTATTGTTTAGTTGTATAAAATAAACATTTATTTTGTGCAATGAACAAGTTAATATACTAGCAAATGTAACATCCCAATTTTTCATGTGTATGTGGTAAACAACATTGTTGTTTTGTCGTGCGATTGAGTAGTGTTTTTAGATTATTGAAATGGTAAAAAATGAGACGTTACCATAGGATACTTAAGCATGGTTAAATTCTTAAGTTTTTAAGCTAAAATCTAGAAAGAATAAGGATAATTCAGAGAAAATATTATGGTCAAATAATGGTCAACTCATTAATGACCTAAATGTTAATAATTAGATTTTGGTCTAGAAATAGAAATTAGAAGCTTGAAAGAAAATTAGTAATTAATGTAAGTAAAGTTAGAAATTAAGTGGGATTAATTAAGGTTAGTTAATGGTGATCTAGATTCCATAGAATTAGAAAATGGGTAATTAAGTCATAAAAGTTTAAAGTGGAGGGCATTTTGGTAAATGACTATATAACTAGTTTAAAAATAGAATTTTAGTTTAACTAGTTGGTGACTAATTAAAGTATCTAATTACATGATGTAGAATATTTAAAATAACTTAGAGTTGTAACACTCTGAAAAATTACAACTCAGACTGGCGGAGAAAACCTTGTGTTATGTCATTTGTACATGTATTAATTTAACTTCAGTAGTTATACGCTTTTAATCATGAATTTTTGTTGTATATGTATTAATTTAACTTCAGTAGTTATACGCTTTTAATCATGAATTTTTGTGCTCTGTGTGTGTGTGTGTGTGTGTGAAGCTTGACAGAGAAATAGAAACTGTTTGAAATAGATTTCCATTTGCAAAAGAATTGCATTGTGCATCAAGTCGTAGTATAATTCGTCTATGTGTGAGCAAACTCTATGCAAGATTCACTTTGAGTACAATATCCAAAGGGAGGTTAGCACACTAATCTAGGAAGTTAGCACACTAATCTAGAAGATTAGGATAAGATTTACCAGTTTTAGCAAAAATAATTTTTACCATTTTTGACAAAACTCTATTTTATCCTTTTATAATTAGTTTTGGAAAAGTGTACGAAGCCATATAAGGCATGGCTGACCTCGTGGAGAGCACCTCAAGGGTTGTCCAAGCTGCCAAATAGTCATATTAATGGTCATTCAAAGTGCTTAGATTAAGAAGATAAGGATTAGGCCTTGCAATTCCATTTGTCCAAGCATTTTACATATAATAAGCGATGTCTTTTAAAAGCCAAAGCCTAGGCCAATTCTCCCATTTTGATGAAGCTTTTGGAGAAAGAGAAGACCATATTTTTCTTCTTCTTCCAAGTTTTACCAAGTGTTCTTGAGCCCTTCTTCCATCAAGCTTAGGTAAGTGACCTCCATTTTCAACTCTAAGCTTGATTATCACTTCATTTTCTTGTTCTATTCTCACTTGTAGTTTCAAAACCTTATTTTGTACTCTTAAAGGTTGGAAACTTGAATCTAAACTCCTTCATTATTCCTTCTAAATTTTGTGGAGCCTACAAGAGGTAAGGGGGGTCTCTCCAACTCTTGAACCATGTGTTTGTTGTTGAATTTCCTTGAACATGTTGTTGCTTTGAAATTTTTGAGTTTATTGTCATGTCCCAAATCTGTGTACTGAGCTGTTTTCCTTGAAATTTTTATTTCAAAAATGAGTTCTTTGCATGTTAAAACATAGAGTTGACCTCAAATTTCACTTAAATCTGAGTTTCCTAGCAAAAGTTACAAATAAAACAAGTTTAACAACCTTTAGTAAAATGAACAATCTGTCACGACTTTGGGCTGATAGTTACAGTAGTATGGACTATTTTTATTAAAGTTTTGATCTCAAAAATGAGTTTCTTAGGTTTGAAAATGTAGGGTAGCATATAAGATTTGCGAAAATCCTACTCTCGAAGCATTTAGAGCACTAAAAATAAGTTAGAAGCAAAACTTTGAAAAATCGAGCGACAGAGTGATTTTAAACCGTAGATAGCTTAACTTTGAAATTCATGCCTCTGTATAAATTATGTTAGAAGAATTATTTATTTTCTAGAACTGTTGATTTATTTATTGTTATATTGCTGAGATAACTAGATTTGATGACTGATGCATGTTCTGAAATTGTTTTGATTCTCTGCTGATAAAATTACTAAAATGTATATTTGTATTTTATTATGATTATTGAATGATAAGACCGACAGAGTGTGAATTCCAGAAATTATATATGAGGCATACAAATTTATTTTATAGTGTGTGTGTGCGTGTGTGTGTGTTTGCATATTGTCATTTTTATCTGTATACGTTGTAGTATGTAGTCCTGAGTCTCGTTTCTCTTTCTTGTGTTGTTTGTACATGTGCGTTGATGCACGTGGCACGACGGTTACGCACGTGATGCAGTGACAACAGTCAAGAGGATTGGATAGAGATTAAGAAACCATTGGTTGTATTTCGTTTTGTGATAAGGTGAGGTTACGTATAGCAAGTGGATGATGGACATAGATACATTGGGGTATAGTGGGCGGAGAGGTTCAACAAACCTAGGGGAATTAACAAATGGTGACTACTCGACATTGCACTCATTTGGTCGGGTAACTCACAGGCCTTTGCTACTCCTGACAGGCTCCGAGACTATGCTTTTTGAGTTGGGAGATGAGGGGTCAGTGTTCGATGTATCAGTATGTTGCGATCACTCCTGACTGTCATGCACATGATTTTGTAAGACCATCAAGACCTGGGAGGATTGGTGACAATGATTAGGCCCGGTAGTGAAATAAATGTAATAGTTACACACTTAGAATGCGAAAGTGTTGTTTGTTTAGATAACCACGCCCAGTGGATACGTAGATTGAATGTTTTAAGTTTGTTTTACTATTGCCTATTGTTTGTGACGTTTAAGGAGCGGAGGACTCACCCTTGCAACCACCATTTCAGGGGGAGGTCATGAAGCATCCACGAAGGATGTTCACTTGGTGCTACAACTACAAAGTGGAGGAAGAAGCAGGCCTCCACACGTACTTTGGTTACATCCGACACCAATTTTTGTTGTTAGATAAGCCTTGAATACCACCAATCACCATAGAGACACACGCTATGTATCACTTGTAGGTCTTGGGTAGTGACTGCTCTGAGTGTAGGATTGTTTTCCCTTTTTGATGTATATTTGGGGTGGGAAGATTTCTATACTCAGTGTCATGATATTTTATTGTATTAAACCTTTTGGTGATACTATGTAATATTTTGAGGGACAGTGAATATTTTATTTTCTTGTTAACAACTGTAATGACTTTGATACATCTATGTTTATATCTTAAGGTCCATAGAGGGTCATTATGTATGATTACGTATTTCTCTTAGTTTATCAGTATTTAGTTTTGTGCAAGTTAATTCTTTATAAGTTATTTTTTTATAGCGTTGTGTAAAAGTGGAAGAAAAATGACAACAACTTTCAAAATGATTTTTAAATAGAAAACGTGTTTTGACAATACCTTTTATTCATGAACATTTTTATTATACGTACATATTTTAATCATGTGCAACATATATATGTATACATGTTCCTTTTTTTCTCAGAAAAAAAAAACATATTGAGATATTTTATCAACTTAAAAATAGAAACTAGATTTAATGACACGTATTCTGCAATATTTATTATTTATATGATTTTAAAGCAATATTCCAGAAAAAGGATTTTAAGGTGTTACAACAAACAAATAATGGTAACCCAAACTTTGTGATTAGAGATTCCATAACAAAGGTTCAATGAAAAAAAAGTCATTTATTAGTTTTGCTAGCATTAAAATTGATTTTAATCAATTTTCATTTTTTAATGCCTTCCTATGGTGTGAGAAAGTGTTAGATGTTGCATTAATGTGAGGCTGAGTTTTATAGTTAAATTTTATGTTGTTTTGAGAAACCTTAACAACTTATAAAGATTTTTAATGATTTTCATATCTCTTATGGGTGGTGTATGATTTGCAAGATACACTTGATGAAATCACTTATATGAGTGTCAAATGGGACCGCTTGTATGAGATTCTGACAAGGTCTTTAGAGCACTCGTGAATACCAAGCGCATGCATGGTCTATTGGCACAAACAACGATAACAACAAGGAATGTAGGGGTTGTAATGTGATTGGTAGACTACTAATACATGTCAATTAAGTGTTTTGGGTTCAATACACTACTACAGGCAGGGCTTTCAAACGATAGTTCTAAACCCCATACGACGACGGTTGTAGAATTGTTGTTGCGCGTGTCATTGAAAAACATAATTTTTGACGACGATTCTAAAAATCGTCTTCGTTGATGGTTTTTTGTTTTAACATACATACAAAGACAATTTTTAGCCAAAACCGGCTTTGTATCTATAGATACAAAGACGGTTTTGGCTAAAAATTGTATTTTTTCTGGTGTCTTTTTTTTTATACATACATACAAAGACGATTTTTAGCCAAAACCGTCTTTGTATATATAGATACAAAGACGATTTTGGTTAAAAATGTCTTTGTTTCTGGTGTCTTATTTTTTACATACACATGAAGACGGTTTTGGACCAAATCGTCTTTGTATGTATGGATACAAAGACGGTTTTGGCTAAAAACAGTCTTTGTTTCTCGTGTTTTTTTTAACATACATACGAAGACGGTTTTGGATCAAAAACGTCTTTGTATGTATGGTTACAAAGACGATTTATGTATGGATACAAAGACGGTTTTGGCTAAAAACCGTCTTTGTTTGTTGTTTTTTTTTTTCACGAAGATGATTTTATAATCAATTGACTTAACTGAATTTACACTAAAATAAATAACAAGGGCGAATGAAACCGTCTTTTTTACACACCACATTGAAGATTTTTTATTCTATAAAATAAATAACAAACCAAATTATTAATACATTAAAATTTGGAATGAGAGCTTAAATTGTAAAATGTCGTTCAACACGAAATTATGTCAAATACCATGGCACTAAAATAAATAACAAACCATGGTTTCATATTAGATCATTCAGATCAATTAACACGTAAGCTGAATCAAACATCACACTTCAACACATGGAATCAAAACACAACTCAGAAAACATATTCATCCCAACGAGCTGCAAACTTGATCACCACTTCAAATTCTCTTTCCCTGCCAAGAATGATTGAAACTAATTTCATTTGTTTACTTAAACCCAAAACAACAATTTCCAAATCCTCTTTTTTTTTTTTGTGAGCAGTTAGGAATAAAATTAATTTTTGAAGATAACATGACATAGTTACTTGAACAAATCATCACCTGGTAGAACCAGTGCCCTAATCATCCTCTCTCAATAGTATGGTGAACTCTTTGTATGCAAAAGGAAGCAAGCCAGCAGTGTAGAGATTTCTTCCTCCATCATAAACAGGAAGCCTCATTCCCAAGTCAATGTTCCTGTGAAGCCTTAACAACTCAGTTATGATGGCTTTGCTTGTTTTACGAGAAGTAACCTTATGTGTTATTTTAACCTTCACAAAACACACATGAAGACAACTTAAGCAAAAAATCCTTGACACAAATCAAATTATTATTAGTCTGTCTACTTTGCATGATGAGCAGTGTTGTCAAAATCGCGAGGAAGATCGTAAACTCATACGATCTCGCGATTTTCAGAGGGTAGCTCGAGCAAACACAGAGGGGGGATCGCTCCCAGATCGCGCGTTTGAACGCGAATCGGACGGATCGTTGATCCGTTTCGATCCCAGCCAGGGAAAAAAAACCAGACGCTTGCGGGTCGGGTTCGTGACTGCTGCTCTTCGTTGTTGATCGTGGCTGGTCGTCGCCGCTCCTCATCGTCGTCGGACTGTTGATCGTGGCTGGTCTCTGGTGCGGTGGTGCGTGTGATTTTACTGCTTTAGTTTCCTTCTTCAGCGTCCCATGTTCGCACATGGAGCAGAAGTGGTATGGAAGCGGCAGAAGACAGAGGCTGGGCGATGATGTTGTGTTCCATCAAGAGAAAAGAAAAAAAGAGAGGAAGAAGAAGCGGTGAAGTACGCGCAGCGGGAGACGGAGAAGAAGATGAGTGAGGCAAATACGGAGAAGAGGATGAGTGAGGCAGATACAAATTAGGTTACGTTTACATTTGGGCCAATTTTCTTCCTGTACCCCCTTTTTCGCTTTTTGTACTCCTCTTTGCTCATTTTTTTCCTAATATGGGCCAGATACACAATGTTACTTTCTGCACCCCTTTTATTGTTTTATGCAGTTTCTATTTTACATATACACGTAACTCTTACGATCCGAGTTACGATCCTCGATTTATGATCTTTTAGCCCCCTTTTCGATCTTTTTCCGATCCTCGAGTTTGACAACATTGATGATGAGTGTGTGTCTTATACCACATTCTATATGAGTGTCTCTTTGCGCTCTCTGCATTAAAGTATAAATTCAACAATTGATTGGAATCCTTTCTCTTCAAATGCCAAATGCAACCACATCATCTGTCTTATATTCATATTTCCTTTCTTTATCCATTTTAAAAATATACATATAACAAGCTACTTAAAAAAATTGTATGTGTAGCAACTAATTAAACACCACTTAAGAAAGAGATAGTGAGTTAGTCACTGCTACAAAATATTTGAAGCTGCTGAATTTAATCATGATTTATTCTGCAGAGCTCATAGAAGCAGGCAGATTTCCTGATGCTGGATTAGCACTGTTAAACAGTAACACTGAAAACTTGAGAATATTTCCTTTCAATTATGATAAAAATTTAATTAAAGATCTATTGCCTTTCTTATTCAATAAGACTATCACTTAACAATCGCCACTATAACTCGAGATCGTTCAGTTTCCCTCTTCACGTTCTATATGATCAAGTGCTACTGCTTATCTTATAGGGATTTAAATGGATATGTTCTGAAATATGCAAGTCTTCTAATGCTAATGCCAACAAATTAGGTACAAATATAAGTATAAATTGTCAAATAAAGAAGATTCAGAATAATGTATGTAGAAGGAAAGAAGAGAACCTTGTGTGCTACAGTCCAAATCTTCCTAGACAAGTGTATAAAATGGTGGCATGCGGAAATGATGCTTGGGTGCTACAGTCCAAACTTTCCGATAACCTTGAGAAAAATTCATCAATTGTTATCTTCATGATTTATAGGATCTTAGCAATTTAGTCCATTTACAAAAACAATTGTTAACAAGCATGCAATTCATTTGAAAGTGACAAGCAATCTTGTTTATACAATATGCCAATGTGAATATTAAAAAAGAAAGAAGGCATAGCTGCTAGAAAATCCATAGTGCTTTAATAGTCGACCAGATAAAATTTGTTTATACAATATGCCAATGGATATGTTACAAATTGCATACTTTTAGTTGCTGGATTTGAGACTTCAATTGACTCCCTTCATTAGTTGTCATAGAACAAGCAATCATTGGCCTGGTGACCCCACATGCATGCCCAAGTTCTTGTTTTGAAGGGACAAACAGGTAGGGCACATTGTAAAAAATTCATAATTTTGGGATGGAGATTATTAGAAATAACAAATTTGAAATATGCCCAAATTCAGGCGTTGAGTTTCCCAGAGAAATCAGCCTGGCCTGTTAGGCTATCCTAGAAAAACAATCTTGTCTCTGCAGCTTAACCAACAGTATTCAGCTAAAAAATATACAATCTTAAACACAACTCAAAATTATCCTAGAATGCAGCTTTCTTTCTTTCAATTTGGTTTTCAGTTCAACACAAATGGAAAAAACCAATACTTTTAAGTGATAGAGAATTCCAACAAAAATATGAAGAACCTATTGGCTGTTTTAAATTTTGACAAAAAATATGAAGAATTCCAACATCCATGATCATGATCCTGCTTATTCTTGGAAGGTGCTCGTGCTCTATACTTAATCATTGAGCTTGTAGGAAAACCAAAGTGGCTCAGGTTCTCTGAATTCTTAAGTGAAAATAAATGAATATTGAAAGAGCATATATGATACGTACCAGAATATAATGTAAGAAAGAAAGCACAGACAGAGGTTCTTCAATGGATCTCTTTCCTCCCAAATCTTACCACTCAATTCTTTCTTAACCTCTCAATCATCTCATCGTTTCTTTTTTGTACCTCCCTCCCACCTCCTATGACAGAATGTACTCTAAATCTAAATCCAATCTCCCTACTCCATGTGTACATGCCAATTACTTTGGAGCCACCCCTCCTTCCTAATATCCTTTCCCAGTTCATTCTGGCTCTCTTAGGCTTTTAATTCAATATCCTTCCCTTTGTCTCTTAATAATAGGCGATATTTTCATATTACTACCTATAGAAGTCAAGGAAGATATAATACCTGTTAATAATATGCCAACAGAGATGATTAAGATGATGCCTAATAGTTTAACACTTGGTATCTCCAACAGTGCACATACCAAAATTTACAATCAAATGTCAGAAAACAGGTAGAAATGGATATGAGCACAATATTTGTCTTCATCTATAGGATGCATAACCATACATGCAATCATTTGAGGGGGGAAAAAAAGAGACAGCAACACGAAAAAATATAAAAGAAATTAGAAAATATAGAAATCTTAATTGAAATAATTGTTAGCATAACCAAAAGAATTCTACCTGCTTACAGAACAAATAACTATTGCTGAATGTAATGATTAGTGATTACAATTCCTAAGGCATTCCAGGGTATGCAAGACTTCATAATTAAGGAATAACATGCACTCAGTTCTGGTTTTAAGGAATGAGGCATGATATGCAATCTCCATTCTGCATTTTCATTTTATCCTGACAAACATAGGTATTCCCCATCTTATGGAATGGGATAACTATAATAACCTAGGCTTTTATAAAAGAAAATATAAGAAATAAAAAAAATTAAAATTTATAAAATTTCGTCGCAAAAGCCTTAGTGACGGATTTAGCGACAGAATTAGCGACGGATTTTAGCGACGGAGTCTGACGCCAAAAGCGCCACAGGTGCTGGAAGTTGGCGCCAAGAGCGCCAAAGTGACGCCAAGAGCGCCACAGATGCTGGAAACTGGCGCCTGGAGCGCCAAAGTGGCGCCAAGGGCGCCAAAGACACTGGTTTTTGGCGCCATCAGCGCCGGTGTGGCGCCAAGAGCGCGGCATGTCGGTCAGGCCACCTATATAAAGGCAAAACGCGATTTTTCAGAGGAAATCACTGTTCCTCTTCTTCCCTGAGCCCAGACCACCATTGTTGCACCTTAGGAGCTTCATATCTTCATTATAAGCCACTAAAACACCTCCTTATCACTTACAAACTTAATTAGAACCTTGAAAAGTCAAAATCCAGCCTAGTTGGTGGGAGAACTCCCATTGTGTTGAGTTTCTTGAAAGGGAGCTGAGTTTGGAAGGAAACCAAGCTGATTCAAGGGCACTAAAGCTAGGAGAAATCCTTCTTCGGCCTTTCTTGATTGTTTTACGGTAAGAACTTCATCTTTTAACCGATTAATTTGTGAAATGGAAAATTTAGAGTATAGTAGTTAATTGATGATAAGGCTGGAATTAGGCTTAGGTTCTGTAGAGAGATGTAGTCAGGAGATTGTTCTGAGCCATATGGCATATTGAAATTGAATTTGTGATGAAGTTTGAATTTGGCTATGGACAGGAATATAGGTGTATAAATGGGCGGTATTCTGGCCTGAATTAACATAAGTATCTTTACAAAAGTAGTTATAAGGCCAAATAATCGGTGAAAATGTGATTAGATATGTGTTTTGGCTGAATTGAACCAATGTGGGTTCTTGGTTTTGGTACAACTTTCAATTGAGTTATACAGAGTTCTGGAGGAACTCTGAGGCCTTGGTGAGACTGAGGCAAATCATTGAGGGTCAATGTATAGCCTAGTAGAAGCTGGGCCAAGATAAACCATAGGGTAGAAGATTTTGGATTGATTATTAGAGGAAGGGTATTTCCTTCCATATAAACGGTTGAATACCGTTTCTGATTGTTTGATTCATGCCTATTGTAGGGCGTGAAGTGCAGATTGCTAGTAAAGATCACCACGAGACTAGGGGAGCTGATTCTGAGCTGAGACCAGGTAAGCTTAGTGTTTTCAGGGATTGTTTCCCTGCTTGTGTTTCACTGCACCCAACATGGGTGATTGTTTGATAGGGCTTGTTTTCCTGATGCTTTGTGATGTTGTGATACTGAATATGTATTGAATTCTGATGAGAGGGTTTGATGATTGCTATCAGTTGAATGCTAGCTCAACCCTGAGATAGGGTGTATGCTTTGATTACACTGAGATAGTGTAAGGCATGTTGCTTATGATAACGATGTTGATTACACTCGTGTAATGTATTATTGCATGAATTATGCTATGTGCTGATTATGATGTTATTGATTGCAATCTATTGGCCAGTAGTATGAGGTACTATGGACCCCATTGGGAATGTTCCCACTCCGTGGATGATCTCCCTTGGGAAAATCCATAGGCGTCCATGTAAACCCTGAATAGATGTACCCACTCGGTGGATGATCCTATTCAGGTATTGGGCGACGAGTACTGAATAGACGTACCCACTCGGTGGATGATCCTATTCAGGACTCAATTGAAGTCCTGAGAGAACGTACCCAGTCGGTGGATGATCTCTCTCAGGCACTGTGAATTGGGTGTGTATGTTGAGTTTGAATGACTTTATGCTTTGTGAGAATCATGAAGACTAATATTATGATGCTGTCTTTAATTTGATTTTCATGCTGTTATATATTACTGTACATATTGGAAAGTGAACCAGGGGGAGGGAAACCTCTGAGAACCCTGAGTTTGCTGAGATGATTATCTCACCCCTGTTTGGGGATTATGT
>PYAF01001233.1:364059-394494 GCA_007407185.1 Glycine tomentella | reverse complement strand
AAACATAAATTCACCATATATGTATAAGAATGTATTCTTTATATGATTTAAGCTTCCTTAAACGTTTATTTCCATGCTTACTGCGTTATGATGATATTATATAATGATAATACGCCGGATGCACACAGGGTGTTACAACAACATCATTCAGATTTCTTCTTGTAGTGATGCATAATTTAGGAAAAGATGTTTTTCATAAAGAATGAGGTAGAGATAAGATTATTGCAAAAGATACTTAGCAATATAAATAGCAATAATGTTATATAAGTTCCAGTCTTCTAAATGAAACTGACAAAAAGAAAGGATTGATTTGCCAAATTTCAATATTTTTCTACTCTGATCATGTAATTATCCAAGCAAATGGTGTGATAAGTTGAGCTAATTTGTCTCACCACATAAACAGTCACTCAACCTACAAACATAAGAGCCGAGAATGTTTGACTCAGTCTTTATTCCAAGCCACAATTTTTTTTATCGGCATTCTCTCACCACATAAACAGTCACTCAACCTACAAACATGAGAGCCGAGAATGTTTGACTCAGTCTTTATTCCAAGCCACAATTTTTTTTATTGGCATTCCAAGCCCATCACCAAGAAATAAAGCAATAGAAATACATTAAATTAAATTAACCAAAGCAATAAACACAAATTTTTTTCAAAAAAATTAAATTAACCATTGTTTGATTTAAAAAAATACATTAAATATTCATGGCAGTGAAATAGAGGACTTTGACAAAATTGTAAAGCCCATCACCAAGAATCAAAGCAATGGAAATAAAAACCTGCAGTGAGAAAAAGAAAAAATCAATGCATGAAATTGAAATAACTAAAATCAAGGTATGATTTGGATATGTATATTTGGACTTTAATTGGGTGACAAAGAAATTTCAGTGGTATTGACAGATATTAAAACTAGAGCTCAATACACAGACAAATAACAATTTGCTTTACAATCATATTATGTATCTGTTAAGGAGGCACTCCCATAAAGAGACCATGACCCAAATACCAAATAGAGGCCATCAAAATGATTATGTCCCATGTCAGATTTAAGGTGAGAAGAATCCTTAAAGATATAGGCATTTCACATCAGCCAAATACACCATAGAGTGGCATAAATAGCAGAATCCCGTTATCCTATAAGCCTCACCCTTCTTAGTTCTGCCAAAGCCCCTGAAGCTAATAAAATAAAATATTCCAGGTTGCTGTACAAAATTTTAAAGGCAAATCAAAAGTAGAAACTAATAATTTAGACTAATTGCAATAACAAAGAAAACAAATGCAAAATCATCGTAAATAATAGCAAGTTAGCAACAAACAAAGCAATCCCAAACTTCAATATGCCATATCAAATATGTTGACCTTCCATGATAAGCTATATTGACCATGGTTGTAACCAATTCAAATCATCAAAAACTAACATCCTTAGACCACCAAAAAAAGATAAATTAAAGAATATGAAATGGAAATAATAATAAGTAAAATTATTCAGCAAATAAAGTCATAGCTGATAAAGTTTTACAGCCTATGATCAAATATTAAATAACATGAAAAAAATTTGATGTACTAAAATGTCTTAGTGAAATAACCTTTTATGTAAGATTAATATTAAAGAAATAAATATTAACAATTCTGCATTCCATACATTCATATTATTAGCTTGATTGGAAGAACATATATATATATATATATATATAGAGAGAGAGAGAGAGAGAGAGAGAGAGAGAGAGAGAGAGAGAGACTCTTTTGAGTAACTTGAAAAAATGTAAGGGGTCAATGTAAAATTATAAGAGGAAAATTTACCCAAATTTTAATTACAAAAGGGAGAAAATGAAAATCACATCCTTGATCAAAGGGTGTTTACTCTCTTAATTATATTATAATTATTCTTTTAATATGAATACAGTGTGAGTTCTCCTTTACCAGCAGGGATTTGATTCTTGGTTCGTTCGTCACTTTGCGATAAAGAAGCCACCAAACCCAACAACACCCATTGCTCATTCAATAAAAAAATTGAAAATGATCGAATACCACACTCCCTCCCAAATTCAGTTGATCAGTACAAATTATAATATAATCCCACATAAAATACACACACACATACCACACAAATTTAGTCCACTAGGGAACCAGGTCCACACAAACCAGAAATCATCACAGCCCCAAATCCAATTCAACACATCATCTTTGACCATCAACATCATCACCATCCATCCCAGACCCGAATAAAGAATCACAAACACAAAAGCAAAAATTGAAGTAAGAAACAAGAGTTATTTGACAACATAGATAAATACATACCCCATGAGATTGACGCGGAGGTGGATGCTGAGCTCGACGAAGAGCTCGTACATCTGGCCAATGTTGGCGGCGTTACCGTGCGAGTAGAGCAGCGTGGATTTGGCCATTGGGTGGCGCACGTAAGAAGAGTAGGATGTTTTCATCACCATAAAATGAGTGACAAAAGCACGCAGCAAGCACCAGCACAAACCCCAACCCTAAGAAGGCAGAGAAGAAGCAAAGAGAAGAAAACGGAATGAAAATGATTTGAAGTGTGGTTCTATTACTCGCTCTCTCTTCACTCTTTTAATAATGGCAACAGCGAGAGTGAGTGAATACGCGCTGGTTCTCATCCTCTGGGAAGAGGAGTTAGGGTTAAAAAGAGGGGAAGACGAATTGGAGAAGGGAGTTAAAACATTTTTTGTTTTTGTTTTTATTTCAAAGACGGATTTTTAAAATCTGTCTAAGAATACTTGGTTTTATTGATTTCTAAGATAGTTGTATAAAAATCGTCGTGAAACGCTTGGTTTTTAAGACGATTTTCATAAAATCGTCTTTAAAATATTCATATTATTTATAAAATTGTCATTGTCTGTTATTTTTAGACAATTTTGTTACAATTGTCTTCAAATACACATCTTAGAATGCAGCTTTTGTAGTAGTGATAGCTTACTACACTCACTACGCATTGTGTTAAGTCTGGATCTAGTTCAATAGTTTGTAACAGTAGGTCCAACACATTATATCCCTAGAACCTATAAATTTCTTAACTTTTCTTTAACCTTTTGAAATTTGTGAAAGATTGTTGTATATTTTGGTTAGATATTTTAAAAGATTAATATATCATTTAATCATTTTAATTACCTTTTTTATGTAGAATAATGTCTTGTTTTAATTGTAATTATTACCTATTTTAATTATATTAATTAGTCATTATATTTGATTAATTACTCATTATATTTGATTAATTATCTTTATTACACATTATAATTATTATATGATTATTTTCTAACTATAAGAAGAGGATTCTCCTTCGTTCAAGTATATACTAATATTCTATTCTCTTTTCTTAGGTTATGATATTTTGCAACTTGCTAGTTTTGATGTCCTCAATTATTCAGGGAGAATCTGGTAATAAATTTAAATGCTAAATATTTTATCTTTGTGTACCAATGTTACTAGGCGGTTTCATGTTTGTTGATTGCTGTCAAATTTGTTAATAGTTACAAAATTGTTGAATATAAGAGTTGTTTTTGAAATAATTAACAAAATAAATTATCATGCAATCAAATACTATATTGCCCTAATCCCTTTAATTGCGAACATGTTATGATGTGATGGACTTAAGACCAAATAGTAAGTGTGCTTGTTCCTTTTAAAAAAAGAAGTTAGTAAGTGTGCTAGTGTAAGACCAATTAACCAAGGGTTTAATAAGGATGACAAATAAGATTATTGTATTATAAGGCTAGCATTTCTTCCAAGTGTGTAAGATCTTATTAATTATTGTTCTTTGTGTGCACATATGACAGACATCCTTATAAGATGATTAAAGTTAACCAATATGTGAGATGTCTAAAAGAGACGTGATCCAAAATAATAATTTTGGTGTTTTTAGATTTTAGTATTTGATATAGGTTTTGTTTGGATACAAGTCAGAAGTACTTTTAAGAGTCTCTCTATTAGAAATATAGTGTTTTTTTGAGTAAAATAGCTCTCAAAAGCACTTCTAACCTTATATCCAAACATACTCATACTCACTCCCTTAGTATGTGTGATGGTATGTTGGGTGTAATTTTTTCACTTGGTCATTATTGTCTTAGCAGATAATTATTTGTGCTATCTTATTGCAATTTACAAAGTATTTAGTAGTGCACCAAAAATATATATTACAAGAGTTTATCAACTTGTTATCCTTTTATTTGTTATATTATCTATGTCATTGTTTTGTGCACCTAATTAAGAATAAGCAACACTGATAAAAAAAAAAAAAGACAAAATATGTTTTTTGGTCCTTCAACTATCTAACAATTTTGTTTTTAGTCACTCAAGCATTTATTGACTAACGATCTTGGTCCCCCAACAATATTTTTGTTCCATTTCTCATCCCCGCTGTTTATCACCTCCAACTACAACCAGACCAGTGATATCAAAATGGAAGATTCAGTCTCTATTTGTATCCTACAACCAAACTACCTAAACACAATCAAGCATTTCACGTTTCATTCTTTGAAGAAGTTGCATTTTCAGAACACATATGATGCCACCAAATAGGATTATCATCCGTGACAACAAAGAAACACGACCAAAATATTTCCTTCTTTCCTTTATAGCAACAAGCTTCTTCTGCAACTTGGTGATCTTCTTCCTATGCACCACAACCGGTTCAACAACCATTTGCTCAACCACATCAGTCTCACTAGGGTCCTCATCAGCCCACCTAAAATGTGAACAATGGACTCCCCTCTGAAATTTTTTGAAACGAAAACATAGAAATTTCCTAAAACAAGAACTCAAAAATCAAACCATAAAAACAAAAAGCAAAAATTTACCTTCCAATTTGGACAACCCCAAAAAAACACCTTCCTGGGTTCCATGAAGCATGAGAAGTTACCAACACTTCTCTACTTCCACAACCACATTTCATCTAACCTACAACAATGGAGGTCGATGACGATGAAGATGACTATGCACCCCTTGACCCTAACAGTTCTCCTCAACGAAACAACATCCTACAACAATGGAGGTATGTGAGCAAGACGATTTGCTACCTCCACCTATAGGGTTCTAACAATGGCTGCATTGTCGAGCTTGCGTTCTTTTACACAAAGACCCTCTCTAATTAATTAATTAAGTTTTTTGTTTTGTTTTAACTAATATAATTTAATTATTAAATAACACGTGCCACTTAAAATAGCCACATGGCATAACTTAACGGAGGTGATAATGGTGGAGATGAAAAATGGAACGAAAATATTATTGGAAGACCAAGACCGATCAACAAATACTTAAGGGACTAAAAACAAAAATGCTGGATAGTTGAGGCACCAAATACATATTTTGTCCTAAAAAAATTCAGAATAAGCAACGAACAAAATCAATATAGTAGAAACAAAAGCAACTGAATTGGCAGAAACAACTATTACCTTCTCCTAAAAGGAGGCTTCCTCATAATGATGATATTTATATTGCTAGATTAATTTGTAGTAAAAATAAAGAAAATGTTGCTATTTTTTTTTTCAAGTTACAAATCACATGCTTTATCTGCGAGGAGATACTGCTATGGCACATCTTGACTTCATCACCGTGCAACTCCAATCACACAGAAGGGAAAAACTTGTTTAGATTAAAAGGTAGAGAGTAAAACTCTTCACTCCTGGTATCTGTCTTGAATGAACGGAATCTGTCCCACCAATGCATGCCTCTATCTTTCTGGGTTTGGTTGTCTTTCTTGCGCAATGTAATGTCCAAGAGAAGTGCCAACGTACCAGCAACAAATGCTTCAGATTGAAATGGCACATTCATCATGTCATTGAACTGTCAAAGTGCAAAACCACATAATTAGTTTTATATTTAACAAATAATAACAATTCTATATGTACTTTGAACAACAACAACTAAAAACACTGCTTTATCCAACTAGGTAAGTCAGCTACATGGATCACACGTCTATATGTACTTTGAACAACTATTCAACTAATTCACCAAAGAGTGTAACTGTAGTAATAGTAGAAATTTAATTTTGATCACTATCTTGTAATACCATTTAATTTAATTATGTGCACCAACAAGTTGTTGGTCCATTTGAACTCTGGTCCTTTAAGCACGGTCTCAAATTCAAGCCTTATAGATGAGAAAAATGGAATTGAAAAAAGAGATTTCACTAAAAGTGATTAACTAAATTTTTCTAACAAAGATTAATCATTGACCAAACTTATGTATATTTTATAACAATGTCATGGTGACCAAAAAAAAAAAAAAAAAACTAAAGAAATTGCATAACACTTAGATATTGGATGATTTGCATCAAAATTAGAGAGAATGAAGAAGTAAAGCTTGATACCCATCTGGCTCGTGTGTGTACAGGACCGTAGCCTTTAAATGCTGTGTACTCATTGAAGTATTGTGGTATGGAGAAGCCCATGAAAATAGAGAAGCCTAAGATGAATTTAGTTCTGAAGCTGTTTAAATTGCAAAACTGAAGGAAACTGAGACCTGCTGAGCCTGTGGGAACAAAAAATGAGTTAATCGATCAAAATGAATTTTTAATAGAAGTCCAGTTTCTTTAAGTTGATGATAATACATACCTACATAGGCAAAGAAAAGACAATATAAAGCTGCAACTATTGGAGCTGGAATTGAAGCAAAAACAGCTCCAAATTTTCCTACACACAAAGCAGTTCACAATAAGTTATTAGGTCCAAGTTCAAAAGGAAACAAATCACATCAGACTAGCCAGCATTATAAAATACATACCAAGAATGGAAAAAAAGATCATGAATCCAGCTGATATTTGAACAACTCTTCTACTTCCCACACGTGTCAAAGCTAATAGTCCTGCATTCTCTCTGGTAAAATAAAAGGCAATGATGTTATAAAATCCCACTAGGAAAATAATGTCAAATAACATGGAACTATTGAGTTAGGAATTAGGATCTTACACAGAAACTGATGATCCATTCCCTGTTCCAAATATCCCTGACAACAAAATTCCCACTCCCTGGTGCATCAGAAATAACCATAATTAACTAACATATAAAGTTAGAAAAAATGAAAAATCTAAACCAAACAAAGAAACCAACAATGCATGATCAATAAATCAATTAAGATAAGACAACAAAAATTGGTAGGAAAAAGATTACTAATTCTTAGTATCTGTTTACCTGCCAACCAACACCACGGCTAAGAACTGACGGTGGAATAGGTGTTGCACTAGCATACCTTGACACAGCAATGAAAGCACCAGTTGACTGTTGAACAAGTAAATTTTATGTATGAGAAAACTACTAAATTAGTATGCAACAAACCGCACACAATGAAAAAGATAAAGGACATTGCTACTACAATGCATATAGAAGCATAAAAATAAACTAACCTCTACTAGAGCAACAAATGAAGCTGCCATCATAGCGAAAGCTTCTCCAGCTTCAAATGTAGGAGCTCCCCATTGAAAAGGATAAGGGATTCTTATCCTGCATAGTATATTTTGACAAATGGAAACTCTATTATTCATTAGCATTTAAGATGGTCCAAGCAAGAAGTTAGCAATGTACATTACTATTGTTGGAAAAATCACAAGATCGTTACCAAGGTGCACCCCCTATAATTCCAGCACGATCAGTTCTGCAAGTAATTTGGGTTTTAGGTGCTGAATTTCTGTAAGCTCCCCCAACTGTAAGAAGATGAGCATAAATCCAAACAATTGCTACTGAGAATATAACCGCAAAGCGATCAAAGATAGGCTTTTCTGCTTTCATCATATGAGGAATGTACTGCAAGAAAGGAAAACAAACCAAAACTCAACACAATTTAATCCAAGGTGTTTGTTAGGGACACAAAGTAACGTTAGAAAATTATAAATTTATTAATCACCTGTGAAAATACTACTAGGATGATGATTTCTGGCAGTCCAATCTCCACACATTTTGCAAGCTGGAATTCAAAAGTCACAATCAACAAAGTGGGAATCACACATTATATCATAAAATATATAAAGGAAACAATAACTTGTCGATGCTGCAAATATATATACCACAGGAAAACCAAGTTCATACAGCCCAAAGCCTGACAGAGTAACTAAGGGAACAGCAGAGAGAGGACTTAAGAACCTGAAAAAAATACAGAAAATTATTCATAAGTATGATTTCAAGAGGCTAAAACAAATTAATAACTTTCAGAATGGATAAGATTGTATCAAATTAGTATAAGTGCAAATTGAAGTAAGCTATGATACTTTCTTGAATAAAGTAAAAAGAAAAAAAAGGTTGTTACTAATTGACATCAGGATTATAATCTCCAATTAAGAGTTAACAAAGAAAGTGGAGAATAGTATATATAGAAATAGATCTATCCTTAACATATGAAAGTAAAAGAATTGCATGCTAACTGAAAAAAAATGTGATAAGAAGATGGACGAAAAAGTTTAACTAGTTTGGATAGGGCAGGTTCAAGAACCTCACTACATTGCGCCAAAGGCCACTGAAGCCAAGAACAATTTGGAGGGTTGAGGCAACAATAAGGGCACCCTGTGTTCCACGCATTATCCTCTCAAATTTCTGCACAATTGTCACAAACCAAGTAAACAAGGGTGATGAAATAACAAAAACAGAAAAAAGTAAAAGGGGAAGATCAACCAGGTTTGTGATGAATCATTACCTCCTGAGGATTCACAACATCACTGTAGCGACCAGCCAGAATGATTGAAATGGTTGTTGGCACAAAGGTGTATGATCCCCCAATAACTGCAGGCAAACGAGTCCCAAAGAATGTTTGGAAAAATGTGTTTATGCCAGCCACAAACAGCACAGTCTGAATCACTTTTGCTTTCTCTTCCTATGGAAGCAAAGTTGCAACCTCTATTAGATTTATGAACCACACAACAATATTAAAAACCATTCTAATTTTAAAAAATCATTTACTTTCCAAAATGCAACTAATTTAGATTGCTCAAAAAACTGGTGGAGGGTGGTACGAGGTACAAAGCAGAGTGTGAAATTGAGAGGGGGAGGAAGATGAGAAAATATCTCCATTTGTTTGTTTCTTTTATCAGGAGGTTTACAACAACTCACATATAAGTTATTTTGAATACAATATTCAAAACTTAGTAAATTTCAAACGAGGATTTGATATTTGAATGACAAAAAGGTCCTTACATTTCCTCCTCCCATCTGGGGAACAAGAGAGCTGGGAATTAGAACAGTTGTGCCAAGCATCACCAGGTAATGTTGGAAACCAAGTAGGATTGCCTCCGCTTCATTAACACAAAAAATTCTAAAACTCAATCACCATGTTGAATATGAATTTACATTCATAAAACTATGAATTATGTAATGTAAACCAGAAATTTTAGGCACAGTACACACTAGAGGGTCAATGTGCCAAAAGAGCAAAAAGCATAAAAAAATGGTTCCAATGTGTAAACTTACGCCAAGGAGGAGGACTTGTAATGCAGAAAGAAACATTTGGTAATTGATCTTTCACTGGATGTGGTTGATGCTCATCTTGCTTGGGTTGTGGTGCAGCTCCTCCTCCTGCCATTCTACTAATCCAACTAGTACTACGATGAACTTTATAAATTTTAATGCACACAACAACCAAAACTCAAACTTCTCAGAACCCAATAGCACTAAAACCAAAACTTCTCAACCCCAGAAGAGGTTGTGCAACACTGACACAAAGACTATCACAGCGTGGTACTTTTTCCAATGAGAAATGTGGAAGAATGATGAAGACAGTGGCAATGGGAAGAAACTGAAGGCACCCTCAGAAAAAAAAAATGAACAGAACAAGTCCAAGGGAGACAACTTGTCAGCAACGTAATGCAATGCAGCTGGTGTTGGGAAGGTTTCTTAGCCCAAGACCCGCACCACATGGAGGCCAAGAAAACATGAAAAAGGAGTGTGAAGATGTGGAAGAAAAGGAAAAGGAGAGAGCCAGCTCTTCCTCAAGCAAGAAAGATACCAAAAAACACAAAAGAATCTCCTAGTTCCATATTGCTTTACAATATTGTAATCCAATATTTAATGCTGGTAACGGCATTGCTTTTCTTTTCATTCAACACGTAAAGATAAAGTTTGCTCAAAAAGCATCTTGACCTTTACCTTTATTTACATCAAATTTAGTATTTAACTATTACCACCAACATTTGTTAAAAAAAAAGTTAAATAATCAGAAACAATGAAGCTAACAATAACGTGGAGTAGTAACTACTAAGAACCCTCTCTTTCACACCAATTCCAGTTAAACATTTTAGCACTGTAGAAAGTTTACCAATTTTAACCTTTTACTTGTACTGAGTATTACTGACTGAAAATCATCAAAAGGACTTGTTTACTTTTACCTTGACTGAGTCTGAAAATTAACTGAAAATAGCAGCTTGGTTGTTAACTCGTAACTGTGACTTTTTTACTTTGACCAAAATAAATAAATAAAACAAAGATACTGTTATGTGCTTGCAGGTTTTGTGTGATCGTTTAGTCCATTTTATTTTTTATGTATTGTCAAACCTTCACGTAGGTCTCTCTCTCACTTCTGTCTCTGTCTATTTGCCAGACCATTTTGCATGACCCTTGAACACCGAGCTGTCTCTCTTGAACTAGTCCTTTATAATCTGAAAAGTGCACATTCCACCAAAATCAGAAATTGTGCATGTCTACGGCCAAAGAACCATGGAAATGAGACTTGGCTATTGGCTCCTATGGCATGTAATATTAAGCTAACAAACCATCAATTTATCTCCAACCGTTACTTTCTCTCCTAAGTGGTCCTAAAATAATAAAATTACAACTTCAATATTTTTTTCATACTTATAATTTATTCCATTTTGATTTTAGAGTAAAATATATTTTTTAGTTCTTCAACTATTGAAGATTTTTGTTTTCAGTTCCTAAACTAATATTTGACTAATATTGGTTCCTCAATTATTTTTCTGTTTAATTGTTCATCTTTGCAGTTAACTATTTCCGTGAAATGAAATGATGACCTGACAGTTATTTTTTTAATAATTTTAAAATATTTGTGGCGGTTTATTTTTCTAACAGTTAAAAACTTTAAAACTGACGAGGCGAACCATGGAGCCATTTTTTGTTGGTTAAACATCGCCAGAAATGGCATCCCTCAGGTTTTTGGCATAGTGACGAATTAAATACCTATCACAACAGCAAAAAAATTAACCAACAAGGAACAAGAATTGAAAAGAAAAAAAAAGTAACAGCAACCACCATCGGAACAGGAACACCAACAGTGGAAAAAATTATGAATTTATATTTTTTTTGTATGGAGAAAAAAATGTATGGATTTCAACACCAGATTTTCACAACATCCACAGAGCCAGATTCACAGGTTGAAGTCGCAATGGGGTGCTGGTGGTGGCGTCGCCCTTGCGCCACTTGACGACGCAGAGGGCATCGGGGACCTTCTAGGTTCTCTTCTTCAGATTCCAACAAAACCCACCAAACCCACATCAGGGATGTGGGTTGCGGAAAAGGGGAATTAGGGATTTGCGGCGGCACATGGCAGTGATTTGAGGGAGGAAAAGGTGGAAGCTCGCCGCGGTAACCAAATTCAGTGGCAACTTGTAGATCCACGTTGTCAATGCCCACCCCTGCACTTCTTCCCACAACCTTCAACCTTCCTTCCCAAAAAACACTTCTGTCGTCACCTTGGTTCCGCTCCTCACAATCAAAGTATCAGAATACAAAATATTTGTTAAAAGCTCCTTCTGTGGGGTTAATTGTTTTCAAAACATTGTGGACCTAAACATTAGCATGAGAGATTTGGGGTCTTTATTCCACATTATGTTATCTGAATGAAAATCATAATCTCGTATAATCAAAGCATCTTGTCTTTCCTCTTTTTGGGTGTGCTATTCTTTTTTTCTAATAAATTACAAATACCCATAAAAACCTTAGGAAAACAATTTAGGACTGTTTTTAAATCCAGAAAAAAATGACCACAAATATTTTTAAATAATTAAAAATTAATTATCACATAATAATCATTTAATAAAAATATTTAATGATGAAAATCAAAAACCAAATGGAAAAATAGTCAACAGACTAAGATTGATCAAATATTAATTTAGAAATTAAAAGCAAAAACTTTCCATAGGCAAGCGACTAAAAATATATTTTATGCTTTTGTATAACTAAATTTCACTCTTTATTATAATTTTATTATCTAAATTATTTTATATTTTATTTTAGTATTAAATGATGATATGATACTTTATTACTATGTCACATCATCCCTTAAGTGATAATATGATATTATGTTAATTTGTCACATTATTTAAATTTATTTAATACTTAAATAATTTTCAAAATATTAATTTTTGTGTAAAAAAATATTAAATATTCATCACCTTAATTCCTAAATTGATGTATTTTAGTAAGTTCATTATTTTTTTAAAAAAATAATATTTGAAAGATTACTTTACATGATTTGTAATACATTTAATAAAACCTAAATGGTTTTCTTTATTCCATTTATATTTCAGGAACAACCAATAGAGAGGATAATAGTCCTCAAATTAATTTTGATAATCTAATTTATCTAAAAAAAATGGAAGTTCTAGTTAATTCTCTTCGATTAATTAACAATATCCAAGTGTTAGAGAGGACAAGCTGGTAAAAAAAGAAGTAAAGAGGACAACTTGATGCCCACGAAAATTCTCTACCTTTCGTTTACTTGTGAATTAACAAGTATGGAAATTAACAGGGGATTTGGAATATGTGGTGAATAAATTGCAAATCAATAAAAGTTAATGTTATTATTATAATCTTAAGTAATGTATCATATTTCATATATTTTTTATAAAATGTTCAAAACACAACCTTTTTTATGAAGTATTTGTGCTTGGTAACTTTTAAATTATCATGCAGGCACAGTCCTATATTCAAAAGGGATGTTTTGTGATAATAAAAAAGAGAGGATGTTTTGCAACAGATCAAGTTAGAAAATTAATCATTTATTGTTGCGGATTGAACTTAAATTCTACTCGTACCAGATTTTTATTAATCACTTTCAAAGAGTATTGACCAAAATTAACACGATGACTAAAGTTATTACATGTACACACCAAAATAGTATATTTTTCTACAAGGGTCTTGATCCCTGTGATAAGGATTCAAGTCTAAATCTATCACTTGTAGTCTTATATTTATAGGACCTATTTGAATATAAGTTAGAAGTATTTTTAAGAGCTTTTTTATGCACTACCAACTTTACTATGAAATGTTCTCATTTATTATATCTTATTACTCTAATGAGATTATTATTTACTTGGACGTCACAATGTGCTGCGTCACAATGTTTTTTTTATAAAAACTCCACTCATTACTTACACACTTAAGCTACACCAAAGTCTTAGTTAGAATTAAAAGTGTTTGTAGTGTGATTTGGTATGATTAGTTTAAATTTAGTTTGAATTAAACAAGAAAATTAAGTATAGTGTGTTTGGTTGGATTTAAGTTATTTATGAAATTTGAACCAAATTAAACCAATATTTTGTAGTTTGGTTCGATTCGATTTTTGCGATTTAAAATTTTTGTTAGTAAGTATTAAAAAATGCTAAAAAAATTATTATTCATTGGACAAAACTTGAATAATAACGTCAACAATAAGGATATAAAGAAACAATCAAAGTTTCAACAATTGAATTTAATGTAAAACATCAATTGTTTTCGTATGAATTAGTTTATTTTCTTTAATTTATTATTTTGATTTAATTTGATCTTCTAATTTTTAAAACTGATTCAATTTGGTCCTCTAGTTTTTTTTCAATTTGGTCCTCTAATTTTTAAATCGACTTAAAAAATTAGAGGATCACATTGAACCAAAAAAACTAAAAAAACCAAATGGAATCTAAAAAATAAATTAGAGGACTAAAAAATTAATTTAACCTTAAATAATACTTGAATAATAATCATTCAACTTAATAGTAAAATAATACATAAAACTTGCTTCCAAGTAGGGATGAAAATAAGTCGGGTGATTGACAAGGACTTATGGTTGGCCTGACCTGTTCAATAAAAAAAGATAGGCTTAAGATTTTTAAATAAACCTATTTAGTTAAATAGGCTAGGTTTGAGTTTATAATAAAGCCTATTAAGCATGATAAATTGGTCTGTTTATTCATTTATATATAATAAAAAATTAATATATATGTATTATATTTTTATATTTAATATCTTAATAAATTAATAATTTATATCATAAATAAAATAAATATTTAAGATAAAAAGGCTTTTTAAGTAGGTTAATAAGTTATATCATACTTTTTATATTAGGTCTTTGATAAGATAATAGATTAGGTCAAACCTTAAACCTTAAGTTAAATCTATTTATATAAAGTCTAACTTGACTTGGATTATTCTCACTCCTATTTCTAATCTCCAACAATTGAACTTAAAAAAAATTATTCATAATATTTACTTCCAATCATGAAAACTTAGGAAGTTGATAAAAAAAAAACGCTTATTGCAACAATAGTCTTAAATTAATTACTTGAAAGATAAAGAGAGACGACACAGATGCAGAGTTGTGGAGACAGAGAGGGACATGCTAGAGAGAAGTGTTGTCGACGCGGATGTAGAGATATGCCGCAAATGCAGGGACAGCGTAGGGAGAGCAGTTTCACTTTCACGAGAGATGGCACAAATATAGAGCGCTCTCATAAAGCAGGGTTTCGGTGTTTCACATTTCAGTTTCTACTTTAAGGCTTCTGGCTTCAGTTTTCTTCATTAAGTTTAGTATTTTAGACTTTTAGGCTTTCTTTGGGAGAAAAATTTTAGAGGGAAAAGAAAGGACGAGAAAGGTTTAGGTGGTGATATCTTCTTATTTTGAAGTTTTAATTTTTGAGGAGAAGGATTTAAGGATTTTTAAAACTCCTCTGGAATCCTCCAAAACCTAAAAATTGTTGTTCCCCCAATTTGGGAGTTTTTAGAAGGAAAAGTAATTAAAATTACTATCCTACCCCAACTACAAATTCAAAAATATATTAAAATATATTTTTAATATATTTTTACATTTAAATTATATAATTTTCACATTTAACATCTTATTAACTCTCAATTTTTCTCTCTTAATATATTTTTAACTCCCAAACAAGGAAAAAAAAAAACTTCCCTCATTTTTCTCTCTTTCCTTCCCCTCCTTTCTCCTTAAATCTCTTTCCTTCCCTTCTCCTCCTAACTCCCAAACAAAACCTTAAAACCTATTTGGATATAAGCCAGAAGTGCTTTTGAGAGCTTCTCTAATAGAAATATAGTACTTTTTTAAGTAAAGAAGCTCTCAAAAGCACTTCTAACATTGTACCCAAATAGACTCTTAGTCACAAAACAACTTATCATTTCACATGGCAACATGTTACATGAGCCTTTAATATATTAATAAAATTAGTTTAATTTAATTCGATTTTTATAAGTCAAATCATGAATTGAATTGAATGAAATGATTTGAAAAATAAAAAAATTAGATGAAACTAATGATTATGTTTTCAATTTTTTAGATAAATTTTTAATTTTATATTTTATTTGATTTTGAACAACCCTAAATAAAATCAATAAATTTGGTACATGTTTGGACACACATCCAACACGCACATATAGTAAAAAAAAAACATCACATCAATTTAGATTAATATACGCAGAAACTATACTATGATGCCAATAGTGTAGTTCAGATTCATCACTTCATTCACTCAAAACGGAAGCACACTTATTATAAAAAAATTCCCTCAAATACCGATAAGTAATTATTTCTCTCTAAAAAAATCAATTAAACACTTGAATATTATTCAATTTAACCAGGACTCAACTATAAATATAACTTTAACGATTTAACTAATTGAATTATTACCTAAAAGTTTTTCCAGGGTTTATTTTTTAAAAACTTAATCACAAAGTGACTTGAAAATAAATTCTTACAGTTTATTCCATAAAAAAAATATTACAATTTATAAGCAGTAACTAATCTTAATTTTTTTTCCTAATATGATTTATTTCATACTCAATAACCAATCAAGATTCAAATCCTGAATCAATTGATTAAGGAACATAAATTACTATCACTTGTGTCAATCTTGTTGGTTTTATAATGCTTTATTAGATATTAATTAATATTTACTGGTATTAATTTGGAATTTACTTGTGAGTTTTTAGCTTTAAATTAGTATCAGTACTTTTGTAATATAATTAAGAACTCCATTAGACACGTTAAAATGTATAATGCTCCATACCAAAATATCAAAATTTTCTAATACAGAAACTTCACAATGGATTTAGACACGCATTAGTTCTCACTCGCTCTTGGCATTTTTTTTTCACTTATTGTCATCATATCAGCAACTTTCATCCTTCATTTGAGGAATTTGTACTGACTTTTGTATGTACAAATATCTCTTCCGTGTATGATTAATGAGCCATACTTCAAATTTTTCACGACAGCATCTAAATCGACTGAATTAAAAAAAAAAATGTTTTTGTTATCCTTTCCTTTAACCCGAAGTGACAAGGACGGTTCTTTCTTACATTTTTACACTTTCTTCCACCAGACAATTTGAATGTAGAATAACAAATAACAGAATGATGCGACTAAAGTCACAATCTTTTTCTATGGACGGAAAGAGGTAGGTCCAATGAGAGTTTCTTGTATAGCTATAGCTAGAGGAAAATGAGAAATTAAGATTGTGTATATTAATCTAATAATACTAGAGAGATTATTATTTTGAACATAAAACAGTTGTTCAGTATAAGTGTTGAATATATTATTACACCAATAAAAATATATGTGTTCTATGAAAAAAATTATTAAATACAAATGTGGTAGGTAAGTTATTCACCGACTTAATTTATATAGTTTATGAAAATTAAGTTTAAATATTCATATGATGTGATATAATTAAAACATTATTTTATTTTTTTAAGTATGTGATTAAGGATTCAATTTTATTCGTCTGTATGAAACAAAATATATTAGATAGATCAATCTTTTAAATGAATCTTAATATCTTAAAGAATTAATCTTTATTTTTTAGTCAAAATATCTCACATTAAAAAAAATGTTTAAATCAAAAGGACATACTTTAAACTTCAAGATTTTTTCATAAATTAGTGATAGCTGCCTAGACACAATCCTGTCATGTGAAATCCACATGACTCTCACATGATAATGGTGTGTACACGTTCTGAATGGGATTGGGATTGGGATCTTTTGCAATTAATTTCAACTCTACAAGTCTCATCCCTTTAAATGAGTCTATTATATTAAAATAATAAAATAAAAGAATCGCTTAAACTAAAACATTGATGGATTGTTAGTGCTGGGGATCTATTTGCAACGAAAAGGTTTTTGCTTACTTTACTGATTTGTCCTTACCTAAAAGTTTGTTGCCTCCGTAAGTTCCACCAAGAAACATGGAGTGGATTCATTCTCGGCCCCCCTGAATCTAACAAAATTTTCTATCACTGTGCCTAAAAAATAGTAAAGGAAATATGTTCACTGTCATTAGTTTTTTCTTATTCGTAAGAATGGATTTACCGAAATCAGTAATATACTAATATGAATTATTATTCCAACTGTAAAAAATAAATTAAAATCATCCTTTTACATTGGTTATAAAGGAACCATCTTAATAAAAATATGGTGACATTTTTTTAAATAAAATAGATATTTTAAGATCAGCTTTAAAGGAACTGATGTAAAAGCTTTTTATAAAATCAGTCATAGAAATAAACGATATAAAAGAGTATCTAAACATGAAAATTGAACTTATATAAAAGACTTCTTTTAACTTAACCCCCAAAAGAAACCCTCATTCTCATCAGTTCACGCTCACTCCTCGCACTAGCAACACCCTCTCACAGAACCCTCGTGCTCACTAATGAACTCTTCCCGCTCGCTAACTCAGTCTCTGTCTCCAGTGTTGTTCGCCACTGTCTTTGTCTCCGACGTTGTTTGCTCATTCTTCTTTGTCTCTCAATCATGTTCTTTCTCTTGCACATGTTGCTATTGCTCTGTCTCTTGCGCTGCTGCTCTCTCTGTCGCATTGCTCTCAACAACCACCAACCTCCGTCGTAGAACTGGACACTCCGTTAGGTTTCGATATCACACCCGTTACTCCCTCGTATGTTCTCTCTCTCTCTCTCTCTCTCTCTCTATGTTCATGAATTATTGTGTGATGATTCTACAAAGTGTTCGGAAACAAGAAACCAAACAAATTTAGGATTCTACAAAGTGTTTGCATCGTCTTTTGTATGTATGATAATTAAGCTTTTTTCAAAGGATCATTGTCCCTTGCCTCCTGTTGTACCACAATGGAGAATCTACTGCACACCGGAAGTTTGCTCATGGCAAAGGCCTTAGAATCAACGCATACAAGATTTCAACACAATACAATTTCAATTAGTTAGAGTATCTCAATATGTAGTAGACCTTTGTAAGAATTGAAATATTTAATAGACATTTTGTTCATGGCAAACGTTGAATGTGTATTCCATTATTTTTATGGATGCGAACCTCAATATGTAGTTGACATTTCTATGAAATTGTATGCAATACATGTCATTTTTGTAGACTTTTAAAAATTCTGAAAAAAAATACTAAACAAAAATGTGATTATGTTATAACAATGTACAACGGAATCACACTCCATTGTATATTTTTTTCTCCAAAAAAAATACTAAACAGAAGTGTGATTCCGTTGTACATTTTTTTTCTAGGAACAAGATCTAAATGGAATTGTGATTCCGTTGTACACATTGTACAATAAAATAACACTTTTGTAGTACCGTCATGTTTTAACCCCTTGCACAATGGAATCATGATTTTGTTGTGCATCTTTTCCCTCTCAAAAAAGCATTAGGGCATTGTGTTTCCGCTACATAAATGGGGTGCGATCTTTTTGTGCAAAAAATTTGCACCCTCTTTTGTGCAATACATGATGCCGTAATGCTTTTCAAGGAGGGGTAATCTTTGATTTTTGAAGAATTGTAGGGTCAACAACAAAATCTATTGGGATCAATAGCAACTTCCTTTTATTAATTTGGCCTAACTTGTTGGCTTATCTAGTCGAGCCAAAATTGGTTATTTACTATCATGGTATATTGAATGATTATTTTAATATTATTATTATTATTATGTTAGATAGACCTAATTATTTTCATGTTAGTAATTTTTAGATTTGACTTGTCCCATTTGGCATATCGAGTTGAGTCAAATTGACCCAATTTGTTTTTTGGACTTATATTTTAAGAGTTAGCTCGGCCTAACCCAATTTGATATACTGAACTATCGTACCAATCCATTAGACTGAGATAATTTTGACAACTCTAATAACATTGCTATTTCTTAGGTATATTGTATTCCAAACATCTTTAGTTATTTTTTTATAATAACATACTCAAATGATCATATGCATCTTTTTGAGTGAGTTTTGGAACAAAACAATTAATTTTTAAAATTTGAATTGACATAAACATGGGTAAAACTTGCTTAATAAAAAATTGTCTTTGAAACCTCGATAGATCATGCAAAAGGCATGGTTAGTTATAGGTATCTACACAAAATAGTAAGTAAAATCAGGTGCATAAAAGTTATAAATACTATATTTTTTGGGTGAAGTAAATTAAGTGACACATGAATTTAACAAAAGACTTCTACAAGTTAGTGAAAATATTGATAATTGAGAGTAATAAAATATCCCAACATGAAGAATAATACAAGACAATAAATGATCAAATAAATTATTTATAACCCATCCAAAATTTCAACCACGAATGTGAGGAAAAAAATATCTAAAAGAAAGAGAAATATAAAATCTTTTTTAAAATACGTTGTTGATGGCATCAATAATTTACATTATTATGATAAGGGAATCAATTAAATAATACAAAAATGCTTAAAAAACTGATTAAGTAATTTATAACATTGCTCACAAATTTATTATTATGTACAATTAATTATCTACTACATTATAAAAACTTAAGAATTCTTTTTATAGAGTAGCATAAGAAACATGCATACTACATTAAATTGTTACATACATAACATAAAAAAACAATATAAAACTAATATTTTCCTGAATAAAAAACCATAATTGTATTAAATACAAGCATAACATGAGAAACGAAATAAACTAGGGATTTAATTTAAATACATTGACAATATACCATCAAACATGTAACTTGACCGACACGAATTCTTTTAACTTAATTTATGATCTCAAATTCAAATTTTAAATATACAATTGCATTAAATATTTAAAAAAATTCATGATAATTCTGCAAGATTTAAACAAGATTGTTTCCATAACAAAACACTTTTAGCTTAGACTAAAAAATAAATAAAAATACATTGTACTTAAGATCACATAATAATTGGAGTCCTTAATGCTCATACCAATACATGTTGGCATTCCATTACATTTACCATTATCTTCCAACCAAACATATATTTAGTTTAGACCAATTCAAAGACTCCAAGAGAAAATGAATCACCTTTTAACTTTTCTTTAGCATCCACCTTTTATTTCTCTAAAATCGTGACAGGGAACCCTTAATCAAACCCTGAAAGGACGCTAATCTTGTCATTTGACTTCTAAAACATTGAATTCATAACCGAGTTACCAACAAATAACATCTTTATGCCTATTTTACATATGTTTACACCGACACCTAGGAGACTTGTTTAGAAAATGGCAACCACAGCCAGTGAGGCACCTTTAATTTGTTGGAAAACATCATTGCTTATAATAAAAATGCTACACACATTTATTGTGGTTTTGGTTTTATAGTGGAATGTATTGGAATTGATCTTGTCTCCTCACAAATATAACTTTAGTAAGAATACATGTGTTTGGTTATTGTTAAGTTGATTTTACCTCGGAATCTTTAAGTTAAAAAAATTACATGCATAAGTCTTACTAAATTTTCTTTCAGAGTAAAAATATTTAAACATAAATCGCTCTATTTCAATTTCAATTTTAAAATCATTTTTATAAAATTAATTTGATTCAAACTCAATTTTACAATTGCTTACGTAATCACACACTTAACAGTGTGCATATAATTTGCAACTTTTACCAAAGGCGCCTTATGTTCCTTTCGGCTATTCAGAGTTTAGAAAATAGCCACTTCTGTTTGAACAATGATTACTCCTCATTTCTGTTATTTGAATTAAAAAGCTTAGAAAAACGCGGCGTTCATAGTTGTAAATTATACTACTATGGAAGAAATCATTAGACATTGTTATATGGGCTAAAGAAAAACGTTGTGGTCCAAAGCTATAATGTATTTATATGGCTATTTAGCATAGGAAATGATGTCATACTAGTGCTAGATACAAAGCCTAAGGGTATCCAAAAGAACAGGCTTCTAACTTTTCCTCATTCATCTTTTTTTTATATGCTTTTTTCATTATTCATCCAACATACTAACACATGCTACCGAAAATATACTGTACAAGACAGAGCAATTAGTGTATCATTTTGCCAATAACCATATACGTTAATGTATCACATCAGAAATAGTCATCATATTTGAATACTTGATTAATGGATCTTGAAAAGATTCAACTTCCCTAAGTCCGAGTTTGGTCGTGGCAAAATATAAAATACCTTTTAATACAAAATACATTTTAAGAAATAGAAAAAAAAAGTTAAATATAAAATACGACTTTGCAAGTTAACATTCTTGTTACATAGAACTAAACAGAAAAAAGTTAACTTGCAAAGTCATATATTATATTTTTCATTTTCCCGCGTGAGCCAAGCCTCTATTTTTTTCTAATGTATTTAGTTTTTTTTAATCTTTATTATAGATAATTATAGATATTGTCTTACTTTAAACATTGACGTGGCATTTTACTCATTCATACAATAAAGCTCTGAAAGGCACATAAAGCAATGGCAGAATATAGATAGGTAGCAACCAATAAAGTTGCATTCAATTTCGCAGCCATCAATTCTTCAATATGTAATGTCTCGTTGCAACTTCTTGGTAGAACTGGTGTTAACTTCAGAGTGAGATAACCTTAGCTCTCTAATCTTTAAACCTTACAACATCATCGTTATTTTCGTTGTCACTAACTATAAAACGAAGGATAATTTTTTTTTTTTTTTACAATGAAAAAAAAAATGTTCAAACCATCGAAATACGTCTGCAAGGTGTAAATCTACCTTCATGGAATATTTTTAAATTCTCAAATATTTAAAATAGTTAGTGACATCAGAGTTGATAAGACACTTAAAAACACAATTTACCAAAAATAATGTGACTATCCTGTCATACTCTTTGATGATATGATAAGTCAATAAACTATCAATGTTATTATTACATAATCAGTTAACAGTGTTATCAGATAACAAGAACTAAAAAAAAAAAAAAATTAACAAAGGGATATCATGCGCAAATCACAGAAAACACGGGATGCGAGTGAAGGAGAAGGATACCCAGCGTTATATGAGAGAAAAAAAATTAGGATTTCCTTTTGTAGAATTATAGAACAAATGGATATGAAGAGTAATAAGTAAAAATATTAGGGGTACAAATAATTTACGCCTTCTTTTAAAAATCCAATTGGCAACTAGCACGTCAGATTTAAGAAAATGAAAATGATATAGTCCAACAGTTGGAAGGACGAGCTGTGATGCTGAAATGCAAAGGATGTTGAGAAGCATGGCATAGAGAAGAAAAAGTTCAGGAAAAAAAGTGAGGTAAAAATATAGAGGTATTATTGAGTGAGAAAAAAAATGAAAACCATGCAATTGATCCTCTGTTTGGATATTAGGTGAAAGTGAGGCAAGAAATTAAATGGAGTTGTAAATGGAAAATCGGTTGTTTGAATTAATGGAACAGAGAAATGAAATGATTTTGGTTATATTCGAAAGTGAGGGGAAAAATCGCAGTGAAATATAAAATTCCATTTACCCTTAAAAAGGTCTTCTAACAGTGCAAAAACACACGTAGCTTCATTGCGTATTATAAGAGGGTCACGTACCCTAAAATATTCATGGACAAATTTATTTAAATCAACTTCTGTTCTTTTATTATATGTGCCCAACGTTCGGTGAAATCAAATGGGTGGACATATTAAGCGCATGTTAGGTTAAGATTGGCAAACTTAATTTTGAAATAGATTTCATTTTGCAAATTGAGTTTGCAAAAGAAACTTTAGTCTTGCTTTTATGGAACTTGGTTTCGGGCACAATCTAAATGTGTGAACATACTTTTAAAGTAACCAAACAAGTTAGGAAACTGAACTTACACCCCGAAATGAATTTGGAACACCCCAATCGGAAATCCAAACATGCTCCAAGTCGTTGCTCCCTGTAGATGCCTAATATTTTCATGCATGCATGGCCTATTTCTTCCATTAACTTCTCAAACAATCAGCAACAAAAGCTCACATTTTAACTTGAAATAGCATTTCCTTCCAAATAATCTAGTTACGCTTGATGTCTCCCATGGCGTGTTTCAACAGAAGGGAAAGCATGTAAGACTAGGTGATAACTTCCTCACTTTCATGCCATGGGAGGAAGGAATTCCTATATGGTGGGGCTCACATTTTTTTCCAATTTCTACCCATATTTCTCTTCTAACCAAATGGATGAATTTCACAAATAGGAAATGCCATCTTTTAATTATTATTAAATTTGGGTGAGGTGAATCCTGATGACTCACCAGCACCAAGACATACTCAAGGCCCACTAAGCACTTACAGAAAAACTTATAGATCTCCCACCAACATGTTCCTCACATGGACAACGGGTTTCGAACTCACGTCCCAGTGGTAGGAACTGGACCAACCTTTGTTGGCACAAACGAGAAATGCTAGGAACAATATCTCTAACACACTCTTTTATTGATAGAAATTTATTAAAAATCACAAAATTGTGAATCCCACATCATAATAAATTTCTCTTATGATTTTTGTAATTTTCAATAAATCTCAACCAATAGAAGAGTATTAGAAAGTGTTCTTTCATTATCCCTACCATTCCACTCCCTCTCCTTTTCCTTCCAAACTATTCATCCAATCCAATCGAAGTGTAAGTGTGTCAAATATATAAGTAGCGAATCAACACCTATCAACTCTTCAACTAACTATATAACCAACCATCTCTGATCTCACTAACTCCAACTTAACCAATTCAACTAAGGCTCCCCCAAGCTGAAAGGTATGTACTAGCACTTACAACTTAGGATGAGAATCCAAAATAAAATACAAGCGAGAAGGTGTAATCAAATCAACAAAATAGAATGTGATGTGCATTGTGGGATGCAAAAACAAAAAAAAATCCCAAACGTGGGAGTAATCAACAAGGTCAACTTGGGTAAGAAGCTTAACCACTTGGTAGAAGTTACACTCAATGCTTAACCATCAAAAGCACAAGTTAAATGTGAGACTTAACCACTCAAGACTAAAACAAAACAAAATATCAATGCTTAACCATCCATAAACTTAATCACCATGGGCAGAAGCTTCCATCAAAACCATCTTAGGCTGCAAACCAATCCTTTAGAAAAGAAACTAAAACTGTCGTCAAAGAGGATTAAAAGTCTAAAACCAAACTCTTGGACTTTGTGAGCACAATTTTAACTCACTAAGTGACAAAATTAAAAGAGACATCATATTAAACAAAAAAGATGAATAACCAGAAACACCAAACACAGGCCTTCACCAAGCCTGAGAGACCTCAGGTACACCATTTTCCTGAAGAAATTCAACTTCAACTTCCTAAGCCATGCTCACTGCACCATCTAATGTTCCCGTGGGTAATATAATACAATTGAGTCTTGCATAAAAAATCCTATTTGCATTTTGCAATACTTGTTCCTTTATTAGAACCTATCAGAATAGCTTAGCCTTTGGCCCTTGGCAATGACGTCAAATTTTTCACGATGAAAGAAAGTTCAGTAGCTCTAATGAGTAATGAGGCATACACCAAGGGTAGCAATAAGAATTAATCAAACCAAAACACCAGCAAAATGCATGCCTGTAAGACCATTCATAACTATAACGAATATGGCATCAAACAAACACTTGAAGTGAAAATATTTGAGGCCAAAAAAGATTAGTTGGACCTTCATCTCTTAAAACCATGTTGCATTATAAATTCAACAACAGAATTGAACAGTAAAATAGACCAATGAGAGCAGTCCATGAGCTTGAACAATGTCACAATGTCAAGAAATCAAGTGTGCAAATAGTGTTAGCTTCATTGAAGCACTGGATTGAAGCAAAACGGCACCAATTGTAGGGGTGTGGCCTGAAAAAAGCAGGGACACAGAACGTTCTTGCCAACAAAGGGAAAAACAACAAGAACAAAGAGACCAGGAATGACAATAAATTTTGACCGCCTTTGTGCCATCATAGGCAAAACAGCGTTTGGTCAAATATCACTGACCAAGACTGGAAAACACCACAAACGCAACATTCAAAGGCTCAACCAAACCAAACTCAAACAAAATCCTCAAGAAACTAAGCACTAAGCTCCAAGAAACCACACATCCAGATCTCAGTGAAAATCAGAAATTCTCATTGCTGAAATTGGAGTTAAACAGCCTATGAAGAGTCAGAGAACTAAAACCTCAGACTGCTCTGTGGCAATATCAGAATCGGGAGTTTCAGAGAAGGGAGAGAGAGAAAATTTGTAGTGAAACTCAGGTAAACTGGAAGAGAGATAGCTTGGATCTGAGTTTGATAGAAGGAAAATCATGGTGTGAGAAAAATATGAGAAAACTATGGAAGAGAAAGCTAGGGAAGGTGAATGAAAATGAGCTCATGGGAAACTCTATGCAGCAGAAGGGAATTTTCCTTGCACGTTAGAAGCCAACACTCTGATTCCAGGTGGGGAAACATGATAGAGTGCAAAGAAGAAAATTCAGAGAAATGAGAGAAAAAATATAGAAGTATTTTTGATTGAAAAAATGAGGAAAACAATACAATTAGGCATAATGTCCCTTGCAAAAAAGTACAGAATCAGCAACTATCAACTAACTATAACCAATCATCTAATAACCGATTCAACTAATATCTGTAACAAAGGGCAAATATGAGAAACAACCAGAACCTAGCACAAAAGACAATCACTAAGCCTCCTTATTCAGACTTGAACAAGATGGTAAAGACAAGATATAAAAGATGAAGACCGGAAACTCCAAATCTAGATGTAGAGGGCAAACTCAGAACAAGACAAAGAATAGTGCAGTAAAAGAAGTCAAGAACTCGGAAGTATTGTCATTTGATTGGTCTCTATTAGAGGACTATCTCAAGCATACTATCTGTATCCCTCCCCCTCCAAGAAAGTACTTCTCAAGTCTTGTCTCTTCCATGCTTTCCCCTTTCTCCGGAAAATGTAATCAAATTTTACCAGAGATCTATCCAAAGAGGACTAAAATTCAAAAAACAATACTTAAACCTTATCAAAGAGGGGACAGCCTAATAAAACAAATCAATTACACCACAAATTTTTAGAAATAACAAATAAACAAAACTAGAAAGCTTCAGGAAGGAATGTTAGCTTGACTTATCCAAAGCATTTGCTTTATTATATAAGGAACAAATTAGAGTCAGTTTGACTTCATGTTAGCTCATTGAAATTGGTTAAACTTCCCAATAGCAAACCAACAAATTATATAAACCCAGTCACCTATTCAGCTTCCAAGTGAAACACATCATAAATCACATGCTTCAGCATTCACTCTTTTGAAGAATCCGCAGGAAGTACCTCAAATGAACTCCATAAGCAAGACATAACTTGAGAGCGCAAGACAGCAGATAATCAAAAGATATCTGAAGTCAGGAATATGCCTTGGAAAATCCTCTTATATAGGGTTTTGTAAAAGGCAACATACCCATCATGTTTCCTCCTTGGAAGTGCTTTTCCTGACCATAAAAGGATGTGAATGCGAAACTTTACTGACCACCAGAACTGCGAAGTTGCAACCTCTTCCTCTCAAACTCAAGCTACAAACAAGAAAAATGAACAATCAATATCAACCATGTACTAGCTAACAAAAGTTTTTGCATAATAGGAAAGGTTTTATTTTGAAAAGACTATCAGGGTAAATTATAAACAAAGAAATACATTGCATTATTTTCCCTAAATATAAGAAATCACTGAAAGTTGACTCAATGAATTTAAACTGCAGTGTGCAACTACAATTGCGACTTTATCGGGCTACATTTGCCCTCAATTTCTTGCAGTTTTTCTGATCAAAATGCAAATGCAACCTCAACTGTGACCACAACTGCAGTTGAAAATCATGCATTGAGATTTGAACCTATAACCACCTACAAACTACCCAAACCACTCATCACTTGACCATTTCAAATTAATGGTTGTAAAACTACTCAAAAAAGCTTCTTTAAGAAAAATCATGTGTAACTAACATTACAGGAAAACAAAGTTCTCTGTATTAAGTTTTCATTTGGCTTTTGCTAATGTTTTTTTAAATAAAAATAAATCATAAAGCCCTATGGACAAGCAACTCTAGTGCACATAATGCTATACCAATCTATATGATATTTGACATGCCATTAATAGAAACATTTAGACACAACATATCAAATAAAAAAAGAAAGATATTTACCACTTTCTTCACCCGGTCATTTGCAGCAGGAGTACCTCCAACAACAGATTCAGAGTGATAAGGACTGCTGACACGCACCTCATTCATCACAACTATGACTGTCTTGTCCCAGCGGACTGGAAGCCTGGGTACATGCAAATGTCATCAGTTAAAAAGAAAATTAATCTACTGAGAAAAATGTTGAATGGCTAGAAAGATGAAGATCCTAAGGTAAAGTGGCACACTTAAGGCATGTGGGGAATGGGAATTTTAATACTATGAGGCAAACACCAAAAACTGATCCAAATACCTAAAGAGCACAACTAGGTGGTATTAAGTGATCCCCATTCTTTTTAAATGCACGAAATAGAGGTAACTTTTGTGGAACGGTCAAGAAGGGTTTCACATTCTTTTATGTGCATGTTTGATTTAAATCTTCAGACACGAGAAACCGCGTCAAATGAGAAGCAGCTCCCCGTAGCTTCCACATCCACAGGCAATTTGACATGAAAAAAAGATGGAATGCACGTAAAAAATGCAGATGCAAAAGCACTGTATGTTTATGAAGCAAAGATGCATTAGAGAAAGGGAGAGAATTCACGACTTTAACAACAAAAAACCTAAACAACATTGTTCTTGGGGTAAAAATGGGTTTCTGAATCCTATATCATGGTAGTGCTGAGATAGCACGTGAAAAGCTTTGAAAACCATTTCACTATTTGAATCGGATAGCAACCTAGTGTCACTCTGCTCTACCACACTGCTATAGCACACCATTGACACCTTTAGTTTTCAATATGCCTCACTAAAGCCCTGCAACCGACGGCTACTCAAATACACACAGCTTTACTAATTTTGTAGCTGCCCAAGGCCACTCTGCACCACTTGGCTGTTAATGCATGTCATCAGTAACCCCGTACTAGACTAGGTGTGGCTTGGGATATGGCCAAGTCCACATTATCTATTTGCTAGATCACTGTTTTCCCAAACAAAATGACAGTGTTTCGATTAAAATTATCCCTACTCAATTAAACCTATACATCCTTGCAAGGCGCGAGATGCGAGTTTGTTAATGTCTTTTTATTTTATTTTTGGTAAACAGGAGGGACACAGCCCTATTAATTTCTCTTATTATACACATTTTCACAACAATCTACAAATATCTTATTCTATACACGTCATGTTCTGAAATCTATTAGATTTAAAAATTAGGGTCTTGCTAGCCAGTGTCCTACAAAAAGTTTCATAGGAAATCATATGGGAGCGCATTTAAAAATCATAGGGGAGTGCATTTTTATGCATCCTAAGAAAAATTTCTTACTTCTTTAACCAGTGTCCTTAGGACACTAGTTAGCATTTGCCTAAAAATCAATGTATTCTTACTCTACACTAGGTAAAAACAAGAATCCTGATCCACACTAATGTGGTTCAATTCAGCAGTATTTGACTCAATCAGCACTTACGTTTTGGACAAAGTATCAAAGATGCTCTGTGCCTCGCTGGTAACACCTACCCCAATCCTCTCAGCATCAACCTCCGCTTGTCTACAACACAAAAATCATTCGAAACCACACATTAATTTCATCAAATAAAACAATTGCTTAAACAAACAAAAAAAAAATAGAGTAGAAAAAAGCATAAAATTGGGGAATTGAAAGAAGAGAATGAATACCTAACAGCAACATCTTCCCTTTGTTGGAGAGCGGTGAGGTCAAGGAAGTAAGTGTTGGGATCAAGAGGGTCTTGGGCATGGCCGAGAAAGGTGAAGTCTTTGATGTAATTTGCTTTGAGCAACCTAAAGTTTCGACGAATGCCAGGTTTGGAAGGCTCCTGGAGTACGAGAATGTTGGAGGGGCGATCGAAGGTAACGACCTGGCCTTCGAACTCGTCGCCCAACGTTGTCCTGATCGAAAGCAAGCAACCCACCGCCAACTCCTCAGGGTTGTTGTTGCTGCTGCTGTTGTTCCCACCCTCCATTTCTGTGTTTTTCTTTTTTCTTTTTTTCTTCCCTCAACCCTTCTTCCCTCCTACTCCTAGACTGTCCTAGTTTACCCTTCTTCCTTCCACCAAAGACTCTTCTTAACTCGGCGCTTTCTGCACACAACGTTAAACTGGCAAATTCTTGTTTGGGGCTTTTGATGATGGCATTAACTTCCTACACCAGTAGGATTTCTAATACACCCAGCATTTTTATTAAATCCCAATAATGCCCCTACTTGCTTTTTAACATACACCAGCAGTCCATGCTTTTTGTTCATGGTTTTTTTTTCACTCTTCTTGCACGCCATTCGTGGTTATTCGTTGGTTGGCTGTTGGTTGTGGCTTCGTCGGCATTTTGGAGGTGGTGGTTAGCTTTGGTGTAGCTTCCGTTGGCCGCTGGAGTCGTCGGAGGGTCGTCGGAGGTACGTTCTGTTTGAAGCTCAGCCCGTAATGACCATACGGATTGGCAATCCGTAAGGATCGTACGGATTGGCAATCCGTATGGCTTAATGGATTGGCAATCCGTATGGACCTTACGGATTGGCAATCCGTATGGACCTTACAGATTGGTAATCCGTATGGACCTTACGGATTGGCAATCCGTATGGCACATACGGATTGCCAATCCGTAAGCCATACGGATTGCCAATCCGTATGTTGCATACGGATTGCCAATCCGTATGTTGCATACGGATTGCCAATCCGTATGTTGCATACGGATTGCCAATCCGTAAAGTATTTTTTCTAATTTTTTTTTTAAATTTGTTAAAAATATTATTAATTAATGTATTTGTCCTATTTTCATTTAAAATTATATTGTGAAGTTAATATTTTTTGTACGATATTTTTTTGAGCATGGTTGTTATGCATTTAGTTTGTTATTGA
>PYAF01001233.1:338643-363959 GCA_007407185.1 Glycine tomentella | reverse complement strand
ATACCAATTCATTAAAGCATTAAAGCATTTCACATTACCTACCAAATGTACTACATGGTTTACACAATATGGTTTACACATACCAATTCATTAAAGCATTTCAGTTCATTCATGCAAAAAATTCCTCAGCCTGACTGACTCTTCACATTTAAAAAAATCAAAAATTAACCCAAATACCCATACGGATTGGCAATCCGTATGCTTCATACGGATTGGCAATCCGTACGAAGCATACGGATTGGCAATCCGTAAGGCATATGGATTGGCAATCCGTAAGGCTTACGGATTGGCAATCCGTATGAATCATACGGATTGGCAATCCATATGAAGCATACGGATTGGCAATCCGTAAGGCTTACGGATTGCCAATCCATATGGCTTACGGATTGCCAATCCGTATGCCTCGTACGGATTGCCAATCCGTAAGGCTTACCATTGCAATCCATCTTACGGATCCATGATCCGTGCAATCCACTGGATACGGATTGCCTATCCGTAAGCATGCAGCAGAAAACAACCTATTCCTACTTACGGATCCCTAATCCGTGCATTCCACAGGCCACGGATTATCAATCCGTAAGGTTGCAGGCCAAAATTAAATGCCTAAACTGACTTACCTCAAAGCGCCGGAAAACAGAAACGTCGCCGACAGCCACCAACCACAGTCCACAGCCGGAGAGACCACACTCCCAACTTGGCAATGACCAAAATCGCCGGAAGCACAGAGGAGAAGGAGAAGAAGCGCCGTTCGAATGAATTTGAAAAGGCTGGTGTATAAGAAATTAGAAAATGCTTTTGTTTTATTATTTTAAGTAGGGCTATTTCTGGTATTTCACAATTTCCTGTTGGGTGTATAAGCATTTTGACTGGTGTAGGAAGCAAATGCCTTTGATGATGCCCTTGTTGTGTGGACCGTTTTCGAGTTTGTGATTTGGGCTCGCTTTCACAAGAGTTTGGGCTTATCAACTTGTTTTTTTTTATTATTATTTTATAATATTATATACTTGTTTTTACTTATGTATGGTTGATCTTTTGTTTTTACTTTACACCAAACGACTTTCTTTATTTTTTTTATTTTTTATTCAATTTAGTTATTTATCTTTTTAAAATGTTTATTTTGATCATTTATCTTATTTTTTATTTAATTTAGTCATTCGATTCATTTACTATTATGTCGTTAATCATTTAAGAATGAACTAAAACAAACAAAAAGATAAAAGATCAAATTGAACAAAAAAATAAGATAAAAGATCAAATAATTCTTAAAAAGATAAAGGTTAACTTGAACCAAAAAAATAAGATAAAAGACCAAATTGAATTTTTAAAAAATAAATGACCAAACTGAATTAAAAAAATAAGATAAAGGATCAAATAAGTAATTTATCATTTTCATTGTTTTTTATTTACTAGTATTTTGTTATTCAGTTATAGTTAAATTTATCTCATAATTTTCTCAATTTGAAAAGTTTTATACATTTTTGGCCGAAATGTGGATTAGTGTTTTAGACAATAGACCTTCACTTCTTCTTCAAAATGGTAATGTCTTGTTTTCAATAAAAAAAACATTTAAAATAATTGTCTTATTAATATGTTTTCAATGAATTTTCAGAATAAGTTCCTTTTTTTCTCTAAAGGATTTAAATGAAATTTAATGGCTTTTACTTCAAAATGGTTTTAAATTTTTTCTAAAAAAATTTCTAAGTTTTTGAAATTTTTTTCCTTAACTTAAAACAATTTTTTAATATAAATTTTAAAGACTGTTTAATTTCAAAGATAAATTAATGATACATTAGTAATTTATCCATCTTTTTACATGTAAATGAATTTCTGTAATAATGGATAACAAATAAGTAAATTATGTTTAATTTAATTTAGAAGATTTAAAATATTTCAAGTGAAATTAGTTTAAAGAATTTTAAAAATATTCTTAGCTCACTTTGTTGTCAAGAAATGTTTAATGTCAAGGAAATAACTCCTTTGTTAAGTAGGGATTACTTAATGGATCCCTTGCTTGATAGAAGTTGCTTAGTGTGACCTTTTTGTGTTGCTTAGGAGAGGTTGTTTGCAGTGGCGGAGCCACATGGAGACCAGCAATGGCCTCGGCACTACCTAAAAAATAAAATTTGCAGTAATTGAGTGGTGGAAATTTTTTTTTTATAATAATTATATATACTTATATAATTAATTATGATTAAAAATAAAATTTGGCACTATCTAAAAATAAAATTTGACATTACTTAAAATTTGGCACTACCTACAAGTGAAAGCTGGCTCCGCCACTGGTTGTTTGGTGGGACCTTTGTGTATGGCTTGGCAGAGGTTGATTGGTGGGACCTCTATGAGTTGTGTAAAGGTTGTTTGGTAGGGCCTTTATAATGTATTGTTGATATGAGACAAAAGCTTATGTTATCAAATTGTTGTTGTGGTGATTCATGGAATGTACATGCATTCATGCCTTAATTCATAGTTGTGATTTTGATGCAAGCATGTAAGCTAAGGTTTCCTGGTGGGGGCCCTAAGCCTAGTACTACAAAGGTAGTTGGGCTACTAGAAATGGGCCATAAGAAAAGATAAACAGGCAAACCACATTGTAAACCAAGGTATTGTAAACCTTGTATTGTAGTAATGTCACTACCTACATATGTTTATCTTCACAAACTATTATATCATTTTGTTGATCAAATTCACACTGTTTTCGAATGGTTGACAATATATACTACTTTTAGATTTGTGAGGTCCCTTCTATTATTGTAGCAAGTTAAAAGGCATGTTTATACCAATCACTTGAGTGCTGAAATTTTTCATAAAGTAGTGTTTGCTTGCATTATACAATTGAATCCATTTTATCTTAGAATTTGTGATTGGTTGATATGATGCTATATGAGAAGCCATATATCCTTGTTATGAGCTTTTATGAATTTGTTAAATTTATTTAAATAATAATGTTAGAAATGCATGCGGTATTTTAATTGTTTGAATGCAAATTTGGTAACCTTATCCTTGTGTTTTTTTGTGTAGGGATGACAAAAAGTACCCAGATTCTACATATACCCACAAAAATATCTGCAAGCGAGACAAATAATTATCTACAACATTAGGGCTAGGTATGCGATAGGTATATACTTACAAATTTACGTGATATGGATGAAAGTATGAGTACTATAGTACCCACCTGTCTTGTCCCACACATATCATATATATATATATATGTATTACTATTTTGTAACATATTATATATTTTTTACTAATACTTTAAGTCTTTAATACATCACTATCAGAGTGAAAAATCCTAAATCGCTATGTTAGATGATTATCTTTGTGATTTTATTTATTTATGGCTTGAGTGTGGACGAACCAGTGTTATGGCCATGCATGCAACCACACATAGGCGGGGTTTCCTTCATAGCGACACGTTACATCGGGCCCTAGGTGTATCAAAAAATGAGCTAGGGTCCTTGTCACAAGGCAAGGCGCTACATCTATCTCGGGATGTAGTGCGAAGTGAGTTAGGGTCCATGCCGAAAGGCAAGACGCCAGGTCTTCACCCGAATTTGGTGACAAGAAGGCAAGGGTCCCAACACGCAGATGGGCGAGCGTGGCGGGCAAACACCGCCCAGGGGTTTAGGATGAAATTGGGAAGCTGGAACATGGAAACATTAACAGGTAAACTAAGGGAGTTAGCAGATGTTTTTGCCAGAAGGAAAAGTGAATATTGTTTGCTTGTGGGTTGGAGAAAAGGCCAAGGAAGTAGAGGGTACTGGTTTCAAGTTGTGGTATACAGGTACAACCAAGAGTCGCAATGGGGTTGAAATTATGGTCGATAAAAGTTTTAGAGATAAAGTCATGGATGTCAAAAGGAAAGGCGACAAAATTATGATGATTAAGCTTGTAGTGGAGGATCTAATTTTAAATATCCTTAGTTTGTATGCACCTCAAGTTGGACTATTATCAAATGAAAAGAACCAATTTTGGGAAGACTTGGAGGAGGTCCTGAGAGGAATCCCACGAGAGGAGAAGATTTTCCTAGGAGGAGATCTAAATGGGCATGTTGGTAAAAACAGTGGAGGTTTTAATAGAATTCATGGTGGCTTTGGCTGTGGGACGAGAAATGAGATTGAAGAAGATGTTTTGAACATTGCACTAGCCTATGATTTGATGCTAACAAACACTTTTTTTAGGAAAAGGGAGTATCATCTTATCACGTATCATAGTGGTCAAAATTATAGTTAAATTGATTTCTTTATGGCTAGACGGGAAGATAGAAATTCGTGTATTGACTGCAAGGTCTACCCTGGAGAATACTCAACATAAGTTGGTAGTTCTAGAGGTTAGGTTCAACAAAGTTCTTAATTTGAGGAGGAAGGCTCAAAACCCAAGGATAAGATGGTGGAAGCTAAAGGAGGAGAAACATATATAGTTTAAAGAAAACATGTTGCGTGAAGGACCGTGGGAGTTTATTGGAGAAGCTAATGAAATATGGAATAAGATGGCAATGTATGTTCAAAATGTGGGAAGGAAGGTGCTAGGTGAAAGTAAAGGAAACAAAGTTCTTACAAAGGAAACATGGTGGTGGAATGGAGAGGTGCAAGAGGCTATTAAACAGAAGAAGGAATGCTTTAGATTTTTGCATAAGTATCCCAATGATGAGAATTTGCAAAAGTTTAGAGTATTTATGAACCGACTTCCGAGTTATTCACGTGTTGGCCAACGCTATCTTTTGCATGCTTAACTAGCTATTACTTTGGTTCCAAAGACCAAGTTTATTATTGTCCGAGTCTAGCGTCGGTATTGTGTTTACCTGTTAAATGTTTTCCGGTTTATATTCGAACGATACTTAACGTGCAACCCAATTGTTATTAATAAGTGATTACGTCAACCTGATCAGGGTTTTGAGTTACATGCTAAGCATCATCGAAGACATAGATATCACGTGCTGTGCACAATATTTGTAATTGTCTTGTAAGAATAAGATATTTATTAAGAATATTGGAGTGATTACAAAAATTCATGATCTCAATGAAAGAGAAAGGTATGAGTTTCGGGTGCCGAATTGGTCGGCCCCAGGTCATACTCTCAATTAAAGAGAAACACATGAAATGTATACAATATTATAGAAATGAAAACTAATCACTGACATCGCCACGAGGTCCTAACTCCTTAAGAATCATAGTTGAGAATTGAAGTTGTTGTCGGGACCTCTTAACTGTAATATATCTTTAACTTGTCTTCATTCCAGGTGCACTTTATTACTTTATTGTCGAGAGTCTCCAGCATGTATGCCCCTTGTCCGAGGTTCTATGTTATCCGGTACGACCCTTCCTAGTTGGCTGCCAACTTTCTGTCTTGGGTGTTCTTGTTTTCGCTATCTGCTCTTCGAAGTACTAGGTCACCTTTTTCGAAACATCTGGGTTTTACTTTATTGTTAAACTTCTTGGCTATCACATGTTTCATGTTTTGATCTCGGTGGTGTGCCGTGGTCTGGACCTCCTCAATAAACTCTAACTCGGCGGCCAATGCTTCGCTATTATTATCCTCTCCTCCGCGAAGTGCATGCTTTCTTCGTCAGGAAGGTTGTCTGATTTCCACAGGAATCATTGCTTTGCAGCCGTACGTCATTCTGAATGGAGTCTCTCGAGTAGATGTTGGTTGTAGTTTTATGCCCCTACAACACATAATACAATTGCTTCACCCAGTTTGAACCGTCCTCATGCATTCGTTTCTTCAATTCTTCCAGAATGACTTTATTGGTAGCTTCCGCTTGTCCGTTGGATTGCGGATGTTCCACGGACGAGAAGTGATGTCTGATATGGAATCTGGCCATCATTTCCTAGAACAACTTATCGGTGAATTGAGTTTCGTTATCCGTCACGACTTCCGCCGGGATCCCAAACCTCGCTATTATGCTTCTTTCAATAAACTTTTGACCTCGGGCCGAGGTGATGGTGGCTAGTGGTTTGGCTTCGATCAATTTTGTGAAGTAGTCGACAACTACGATTAGGCATTTCATCTGTCCCTCCGTAACCTTGAAGGGTCCCAAAAGATCCATTCCCCACTTGTAAAAAGGCCAAGGGGCCGTGATCGTGTTAGCTCGGCGGGGGGTGACCATACAATCCTGGCATGCTTTTGGCAAGTCCTACATCGTTTAACATGATTAGAGGCGTTGCTGACTATCAGTTTCCTCCAGTCCTCGGTTGACGAGATCATCAAGATGCAAGTGGGATGGAAGATTTCCTACTGAATCACTGTCCTGTGGTTGCCAGTGCCCTTGGTGCTCGCTAGCTTGGATAATATGTCGGCTCTGGTGTTTTCTTCTCGAGGGATGTGGACGACAACGACTTCCTCGAATTCTGCAATTATTTTTTTGACCTTAGCTAGATATTTGACCAATAAGGGTCCTTTGGCCTGATATCTACCTTCGATTTGGGCCGTGACGAGTTGGGAGTCTGTAAATACACTTAGCTTCTGGGCTCCTTGCTCTTTGGCTAATATCAGTCCGACTATCAATGCCTCATATTCAGCTTGATTGTTGGATGTCGGGAAATTGAGTTGTAAAGACTGCTCGACTGAGACTCCTTGTGGGCTCTCGATTATTATCCCGGCTCCGCTTCCTTTTGTGTTAGACGAGCCATCCACATATAGTTTCCAAATCTCCATGTCTCCTGGTACTGTCGGGGTGAGCTCTACCAGGAAGTCGGTCAAAGCCTGAGATTTAATTGCATGTCGGGCTTCATATTTTAAATCGAACTCAGACAGCTGAATTGCTCAACTCATCATTCTACCAGCCAAGTCCGACTTATGCAAGATTTGCCAGATTGGTTGATTTGTGCGAACCACAACGGTGTGACCTTGGAAGTATGGGTGGAGTCTTTTGGCGGCTATGAGAAGTGCAAATTCCATCTTCTCCAGTCTTTGATATCACAATTCTGAGTTTTTTAGAGCCCGACTTATAAAATACACCGGCAATTGAGATTTGCCGATCTCTCTAACTAACACGGCGATTGCCACTTCTTGTTCCACTGACAAGTATAGGATTAATGTCTCATCGAGTTCTGGTTTTGATAATACTGGAGGAGAAGCGAGACATCTCTTGATCTCTTGGAAGGCAGCTTCGCACTCCGGATTCCACCCCACACGAGCTTCTTTCTTTAGAAGTTTGAAAAAGGGAAGTGCTTTTTCTGTTGATTTTGGAAGAAAATGTGTCAACGCGGCTAACCTGCCTGTTAACTGCTGCACTTCTTTTTTGTTGGTTGGGAATTACATGTTTAGCACCGCTTTGCATTTGTCTGGGTTGGCTTCTATTCCTCTATGGGTCAACATGAACCCTAAGAATTTTCCTGCAGTCACCCCAAATGCACATTTGAGTGGTTTAGCTGAATGTTATGCTCCCTTAATCTGCGGAAGGTCTCCTCCATGTCTTGAATGTGATTCCCGGTCTAACCTGTTTTGGTGATCATATCGTCTATGTACACTTCAACATTTCGACCGAGTTGCTGGGCAAAGACTCTATTCATCATCCGCTGGTAAGTGGCCCTGACATTCTTCAGGCCAAAAGGCATTACGTTGTAACAGTAGTTTGCCTCGCCTCCTTTAAATGTTGTCTTCTCTTGGTCCTCCAAATGCATGGGGATTCAATTATACCCAGAGTAAGCATCCATAAATGATAACAATTTGAAACCGGACGAATTATCGACCAGCTGATCTATGCTTGGCATAGGATATGAGTCCATGGGGCATACCTTGTTTAGGTCGGTATAATCCACACACACCTACCATTTGCCGTTGTATTTCTTGACCATCACCACATTAGATAGCCATGTGGTGTATTGGATTTCTCTTATGAAGCCGGCCTCCAATAGCTCCTTGATATGTTTCTCTAAGGCTTGCTTACATTTGGGGACAAGGTTTCGCTTTTTCTGGGCCATTGGTTTTGAGACGGGATACATGGATAACTTGTGACAGCAAAAAGTTGGTTTTATTCCCAGAATCTCGGAGGCTTTCCATGCAAACACATCTTGATTCTTTTTCATGCATTTTATTAGCTCGGCTTTGACAGCTGGGTCGGATATTCTGCCTATCTTAGTGATTTGTGACGATTGGGTTCCTATATGAATATCCTCCAGCTCGTCCGCTGGCTCTAGCCTCCACTCTTCAATGTCTTCTCTCATATTGAGCTCCACCAGATTTATTGCTTTTTCGTTTCGACATTCAACGGTTTTTTGCTCCACTTGTTCTCCTTCATGAATCCGAGGTGGTGAAGATGGACCACATTCGCTTTCCTTCACGGCATTGAAATAGCATTGACGGGATTCTTTTTGGTCTCCGCGAATGGTTATCACTTTGCCATTGCCCCCAACCATCTTCAGCTTCTTGTGTTTGGAGGATAATAACATATTCCATTTATGGATGGTTGGTCTCCCCAGGATGATGTTGTATGGTGAGGAGAATTCGGCTACAACAAAAGTGACCCTCTTTGATTTGAAGGCCTCCTTCGTTCCCAGCGTCAGACGGAGGTTGATGGAGCCTTTGATGCTGGTATTCCCGCCGTTGAAACCTATTAACATGATTTTACATAGTTTCAGATCCTCCTCATCCAAGTTCATCTTCTTGAAGGCATTCCAGGAGATGATGTCTGCCGAGCTGCCATCATCTACGAATATTCTCTTGACTCGGCAATTGACTATGGTTCTTGTTATTACCAGGCCATCTTCATGACCGGGGACAACGTCTCTCATATCTTCTTCTGTAAAATAGAGCAGAGGGAGCTTTATTTTGCTATTACCTCCTTTAAATCTGGGTTGCTCCCTTACCGAAAGGCCTTAAGATATTTCCTCCGTTGGCTAGCCGTGTCTCCTCCTCCCCCATGGCTCCCGAGATCACGTTACACTCGAACTTTGGTTCTGGGAACTCGTCATCATCCCGTTTGTTCCATTTATCATCCCGGTCTTTTTGGGCTTCGTTCTGACTGGCCTTTTGTTTGCTTTGTTGGCCTTGCGTTTTGATGACATATTGCCTCAATTTACCTTCTCGGATAAATTTTTCTATGGCGACTCGTAAGTCCCAACATTGATCGGTGGTATGGCTCGACCCATAATGAAATTCACAGAAGCGAGAGTGATTGAGTCCAACTGTTTGAACACTGGCCGGGGTCAGTCTGCTTTCTTCATGTCTGTCAGAGCGACTTCCTTCCATACTTGTGCCCGCGAAGTGTTTAGCGGGGTATACTTGTCATATTTAGTTTCATGTTTCCCCGGCCTAAAACTGGAGTCCATGTTCCTGCCGGGATGAGGGTTGCTCTGATGATGTCAGTTCCTTGGTGGGGAGCTCTTTCTTCTAGGGGCTGTATTGTCAATTTTCATATGCTCCAACTCTAAGTATTTCTTCGGTCGTACTCTGAGTTCCATCAAAGATTTCATCGGGTCTTTGTATATTGATTTTGCTAACCGGGATGATCCGCTAAGCCAGGCCGACAAGAGATGTACATGTACTTTCTCCTCCAAGCCTTGTACTTGCAAGGCGACTTCTTTGAAATGGTCTAAGTAACTCTGTAGTATTTCTTCGGGTTGCCAACATATCTTCTCCAATGCGAATTCGGATTTGGGCTGTTTCTTGCTAGTTGCGAAATTGAGCAAGAATTTCTGACCGAAATCTTCGAAGTTACGGATCGCCCGCGGTGGCAATGTGTGGAACCATGTCTGAGCCGCACCAGACAATGTGGTGACGAAGATGCGAGATTTTATCGGCTCGTCGATGCCTCTGATGCACATTTGCATGTCGAACTCGTCAATGTGCACCTGTGGATCTTGACTCCCATCATATTTTGATAGGAAGGATCCATCAAAATCTTCAATGAACTGAGCATTGACGATCTCATCCATAAATGGACTGTTGCTGTGCTGTCCTCTTCTATATTTTCTCTGGTATACATTGCCTATCCTGGGCTGATGTACAGCTTCGCCCACTGGGTTCTGGACTTCTACCCGTGTATGCGTTGACTTCGCCGGGCTAGCTTCTGTGTTGATGACTTGGCGTGGGGCCTCCGCATGTGAATCACGACGTCCCAGGTTGTTATTTCATGCCTGGTGACGAGATGATCGTCCAGGTTCGAAATGACTAGTTGGTCCCGGAGTATTGACTTCAACATGGAAAGCCGGGCTCTAACTGGGTGCTTCGGCCTTGATTGGTTGAGTGGGCTGCTTGTGGACCGGGCTCTATATGTTGCCGATCCATTGCTCCACCTGCATTAATATGTTATTGATGTCCTCCTGTCGCTGGAGGGCATGTCGTTTTTCCAGGCATTCTATCCGTGGACAAAATAGATTGTAGCGCGTTATGAACAAAACGCTGAATCGGATCTTGTTCCATCCCGGCTGAAGCGTGGGGTGGGTCATTTGGCATGACCCTTCCCGGCTGGGCAGGAGACGAAGCAGTATCTGCAACTGCATCTTCTACCTGCACGACATTAGGTGGAACTACGTTTGCGGATGGTTCCTGACGTTCTTCATTTTGATGGCTTCTTGTGTTTACCATCGTGATTGGTGGGAGTTGAAATTTAACTTTTCCCACAGACGGTGCCAATGTTCTGTTCGTGATAAACAGAGATATTTAGCAAGTATGCTGATGATTTTTTATGGGATCAAGCTCTTCCTCTCTCCTTCTGAGAATATCTATAATGACTAAATACCTCAGAGAAGAAGATCACAATGCTTTAGAGGAATAACACCACAATGGACGTGGGGTGTGTGCACTGTGTAAAAGAAATAGAGAGAGTAAGAATTGCGTACCTTTTCCTCCAAATGCAACCATTATTTATAGTGTGCTTACCTCTAAGGCAGTTGCAGATTCTCCGATATTCCCGGTCGAGATCTCCAACCGCTATCCTTGAAATGGTCAGCAGCCACGATCTGGCTTTCGGTTGAGATCAATATCTCACTACTCCTCAATGACCCTCGTTACTAGGCCCACTCACTGAGTCCGTATTACTAGGCCCATTTACGGAATCCGTAATAGAGAATATTTTCATTAATTCGCAATAGTGGCTAATATTTTCTGGTTTTCCTTGAAGAATACATGATTGTTTTTCATTTGATCTAATAGAGTTAGAAGCCTAGATTACTAGTCATTGATACATGACATTTTATTTTTCAAGACTAATTTTGTTCAGAAAATCCTAGTTATCAGCACACCGGTGACTTTAGTAGGGATAATATGATTAGGAAATGAAAAAAATACACTTTGTGGCTGTTTTAAAAGGGCCAGATAATAAAATAAAAATCCAATAATGCACTTTGTGGCGGTTAAAAACCGCCACAAATATCCTAACGAATTTACCCGCGTTCAACAAAAAATCACCACAAACCGTTAGTGGCATTCATAGTTCTGATGGCTAATTCAGATCGCCAGGAATGTAATTTGTGGTGGTTTATAACTGCCAAAAACTTCTTTTTTTAACTACCATAAATTACAAATTTTTTTGTAGTGATTGTTTGAATACTATCTAATTCGATCTTTTGGCATAAACAATTATTAACTCGAGTTTATTTACTTTTCAGCTGAATTTTAAATTAATCATGGTCATTTTTTTCTTATGAACTAGATGATTAAGACAAAAAAAATCTCAATAAATAATATAACTAAATAATTTAATGTATCTTTGTATATAATTGATCTTAAATAAAATTCAAATAAATTTTATTTCAAAAAATTCCATGAGACAATGTCATGACTATGAGATTTAAATTACTTATCCTAAGTTGTCACAATTCATGATCCATTATTAAAAACATGTCATGTCATTTAAAATATTCACCTAGATTTCTCTAATTTTTCTATCCTGTCCTTAATAGATCCCTTACTCTATTTGAAATAATGTATTTTAAAACGCTAGTTTTTAGTTTTTTTATATTTTCTTTCATTTTTATTTTTAATATATTTATTCAATTTTCTTATTTCGTTTTTAAAATAAATCATGATTTTATTATTTTTCTGTTATTTTATATTTTTTAACTATTTTAATAACTAATTTTACAAAACATTTATAATTTAATAAATTAATTTTTCAACTTTCAATCATCATCCGCTTTCTTTTCCGCTTTCAACTATATTTTTCAACTATTTCGGCAAACATAGCCTATGTCATGATTTTGTAATGGTGATTAAGACAATTTTTTTACGCATAGACAATTTTATTATTAACTGTAAAGATGGAGCCAGAAAAAATAAATAGACAATCTTATTTAAATTTATTTAATGATTTAGTTGTATATAATAAGTTATAACATAAATAAATTATATATATATATATATATATATATATATATTGTTGAATATTTAGATGAGAATTATAATTATAGCAAATAGACATATTGCCTAAAATATATTTATTTAATTTTTTGGTAACGAAATATATTTATTTAATTAAAAATAAGAATTTAACATGATTTCATATAGATAATATAAAAAACAGGCGGGGGATTCTTAATTACGGATTTTTTTATAAAAAAAAATTGAAAAAGAAAAAAAATGATTTTTATTTTTTTTTTTTACAATGATCGTATTGAAGTTTGAACTTAGGACATGACGTTTAGTATCACTACTAGGCCAACTTAGTGGTTAGACAATTACAATGTTTGCAATTGTTATATCTCTATGAATATGTTTAAGAATTTAGACCACACATTCAAAAATATTTGATTTTTCTCTTTCAAGGTTCAAGGGAGTTTGTTAGAAAAAAAATACTTGATTTTTTATTATGGTAGGTCACTTTACATAAAATATCAAACCTTGTAAATAAAAATGCGCACAAAAATTATTATATTCACCATAACATAAATGAGTACTCAAAATTAAATAATTATGAATTTATATTTATTATATTTTTTTTTGGAATTTTTACAATTCAAATAGATATTACATCATCATTATTAATCAAATTATAATAAATTTTAATATGTTGACTATTTTTGAAGATAATATCTCCTTATTTAAACATTTAATTGATTATATTTCTCAATTTAATATAATTATATTTAATATGCTGCTATTTTTTTTAAAAATAAATTTATGTGTATGTATACTTTTTTAAAATAAGTACTAAATATAAATATACATAATATAAATGTAAATAAGTAATAAATAAAAATATAAAAAATATATGAAACACATCACCCATGCATTACACAGTTTTGATATCTAGTTAAAATATGGTTCTTATCTTCTTTTTTTAAGGGCGGTCGAAAGTGTTTTTTACTATCGGTGCACCAGTGATTCCCAATTCCCTTAAGGCATAGTTTTGTGATTTTTTTTTTCCATTTCTAGAAAACAAAAAGGTTAGCCGTGTGGAAACATTAGAAGTGATAGAATATTGTATCTGGTATAAAAATTGAAGAGAAGAATAAATAAATTTATAACAATTTGCATATTATGTCATCCAATTATGTTAGTTCCTCTTATTATTAAATATGATGATTGAAAATAAAAGATCGGCTTTGTGGGTTATTGGGAAATCTACTCCCTTTTAATTTAATCTAAACTTTAATTAGTCAAAGTCTTTAATTTAAATATTTTGTGTATCCATTTTTAGTTTTATCACCAAGCAATGTTAATTAATATAATGTAGCAATGACTTGATAGTCCATTGACTTAACATATCATCAAGAATATATGATGTGATAATCACGTATAAATTTTTTATATGATAAACTGTATATTTAATCTCTTATCAATGATTATATATATATATATATATATTGTTCTTACCAAAATATGAAAGTGACACATGTCAGGATGAGCGTGATAAGGTGGGTTCCAGTGCGTCGAATGATGAGTCAACCTTGTTTAGAAGGGAGATCAGCAAAACAAAGGAGAGAACTCCGACGCACAAGTAAGTACATCAATTATACAAGTATAAGTACATCAATTATATAAGTGTGAGAATATAATGTATAAAAGGTAGATGAAACATGATATTTATAGAATGAGTGTGGGCCTTGGACCCTTGTAGATAATTAAGCTTACATATTATGTATATCTTATAGAAAATTTGTAGCTTGTAGATAAGCTGAGACTTATAGATAATTAAATACATGTAATTTGATAAGATAATTGCAACATTAATAGGACTGACGTGGAGGGTTAGCACATGTACGAGGTCCCACATAAATGACTAGGTGTATTTTTCAGATCTTGAATGTTATATATATATATATATATATAAACTGATATTCATGTGACTTTACTTAGGTTTATTTTTGTAAAATTAAAAAATATTAATAATAATAATATAATTTTTTTTATAGATTATAAATTTAATAGTAATGCATGCATATGCACGACATAATTCTGGAACGTGTTCTCACATGCATAAATTTAATAGTAGTGCATGACAAGATTCCATAATGTTCTCACGCGGGCTCCCAATCAGTGTTTTAAAAATCGACTTGGTGATTGACCTGGTCAAGGTATTGGGTTAGTGATCAAACAAGTGGGTTACTGATTGACCTGCATGACCCGGTTAGTGGTTAAACTGGTGGGTCAATGATTGACTCGTATGACTTGGTTAGTGGTTGAACTGGTTGACCCACATGACAACGTCTTAAAATATTTATTAAAAAAATTACAAATTAATATTATTTCATAACATAGAGTCATAGATCACTAGATACCAAAATGTTAAAAAAAATATCATTATCCAAGTTCAAACAAACAAGTACCAAATATCACAAACATAAGCTAATTAAAATAAGTTTAAGTTCAACATATGCTCCTAAACAAATTCAACTATTTTTGACGGCCAAGGGACATAAACTAAGTCATTGTCATTTTGAAGAACTTCTTCTTCATTAACAAATTCAGAAGAATCTCCCATTGTAACTTCATGATCAACATTGCTTTAATTTAAATTCATGTTTTCATGGGATTGTCTTCTACTTCATCAAAATCATCATCCAAATTTAAAGGACCTATGTCAAAAAAATTAGATAGAAAGTACTAATTACTAATTAGCATTTAGAGATAACAACTATGAAAAAAATTTGAAATAAAAATATGGTTAAAATATACCAATATCATTTGAAAGTGGTTGAATGGTCACATTTGCAAGGTCTTTGCATAATGCATCCACTCCTCTAAGGTTAAGAATGGTGGTGAATCCTCCATTACCCAATCAACATGGTCATCAAGTGTTTCCAAATTGATAGGATCATATCTTTGTTGTTTCTTTTTCCTAAGCACATGTACAAAAATGTAACCATATGTAATATAGAAAGATAAACAATGAAAAAGAATAAAAATATAGTAATACCTATTTTGCAACCTCAAGTTGTAGTGAACATAGACTAAATCATTAAGTTTCTAATGCTCCAACTTATTTCTTTTCTTTGAATGAATGTGCTCAAATACACTCCAATTCCGCTCACAGCTTTAAGCATTACAAGTCTAGCTTAAAATACGAATAGCTATCTTTTGCAAATGTGGTACCCCACATCCATAAGATTCCCACCATTGATCTAAAATATTACATGTCATAAAATAAATTAATAACAAATATATTGACGACTTAACTAACAAATAAATATTCAACAGGATTACAATTTACAAGTTTTGAAAGTTACCTGGCATGACTGTATTTCATTTATCTAAAGCAGCTTGTCTTCCAAAATTCAGCTCAACATTACTGTAAATTCTCTTCTCACTAGTTAGCTTTGTTCACAATTGGCTATCTCCATGAGCATACCTTTCAATGACATCCAACAACCAGTTGTTGTAGTCATGTGTTGCTCAAATTCTTCCTCATTAAATCGATTAGTAGGATTTAACCAATAACCTGCAACATGGAAATTTTGGTGAAGTTGTGAATCCCAACGATGATCTAAGATTTTCAAGTAAGGCTCCACTTTTGTTTTATTACTTCGAAACATCTTTACCATCTCTTCTCTAGCTTTATACATGGCTTGGTAAATAAAACCCATTGTTGGTTTGTCTTCATTATCAACTATATGCAACACACATACAAGTGGTTCAGTCAATTTCACTATATCAGCACATTTACTCCAAAATACCCACCCGTAACCCAGCAGGCGGATAAAGTACATTAAATAGTCCGTTTTAGGAATTGGCGACTTACCCATTCAATGACTTTGGCAGTGAAACAATTGAGAAGGATTTGGTTATCTTTCTCTATTGGAGAAGTCAGAGAGATCATGCTTTCAGTACATCTCCCCGGAGTACTCCTATGGCCGATCTATCACCCAACCTACTCAAAAATCGAAAGGCTTGACCCCGTCCCGTTTGGAGAATGACCTTTATGGTTCATTAGGTCGAGCAAGGTCTTCCCTTGTCTTCTATTTATGGCTGGCTCTTCTTGATCTTGAGGTCATGGGCTAACTCAACCGTGAAGTAGAGGCAATTAAGAAGACTGCATAAGTAAATATATAACCTACGGAAAAGTGGGCTAGTCCGACCAGGTATGGAAAGCCACTACTTCCGAATGTTCATAGAATCATTTTAAGCATATACACATGGGAGTGTGCATTAAGAAAAATCAAGAAGTATTCCAATGACAAAATTCTAAGTGTGTTAAGATTCAGTTATGATGAACTGCATGAAGTAGAGAAAGAGGCATTTCTAGATATTGCATTCTTTTTCCATGGTGATGACAAAGACTATGTCGTACGGAAACTGGATGCTTGGGGTTTTCATGGATCAAGTGGAATAGAGGTTCTCCAACGAAAATCTCTAATAACAATTTCAAATGACAATAAAATACAAATGCACAACCTGATATGACAAATGGGATACTAAATAGTTCATCAAGAATCTATCAAATATCCAGGAAGACACAACCGATTGAGGGATAATGAGGAAGCATATGATGTATTGAGATATAAGCCGGTAAGACAACGATATACTATATTCCCTGACAACTGTTTGTGAGTGGAAATTTTAATAAGTATGAGAGTAATTTTTAACCTTATTCTGAAATTTTCAGGGATCTGATGAGGTAGAGGCCATGCAAATAGATGTGTCTCGAATTACAGATTTACCTTTGAAACTAGACACTTTTATAAAGATGCCTCATCTAAGATTCTCAAATTTTATCTACCATTATGGACCTATTTGGTCTCTGAAAAATCAATATGAATTGCTTTTATCTGCAGGGTGCAAAGAACTCACAAGAGTTGCAAGCGAGATTCACATAAAATGTATTCACTACCTTCTTATTGATGATTGCTCAGATCCTCTGCGACTGAACGAACATTCAGTAACATCACGAGAAATAAGCATGCTGCAAAACATAATATCAAGCTCATCCATTGGGCTCCTCAGCAATCTTGAAATTGAATGCTAAAATGTGGTTGATCAACAATTTCAGAATCTGCCCAATAAGCTACTTTGCTTGAGATCTATGTATTACCTTGAGCCTCCTAAGAGGATGACACAAGACACTGGAAAACCCAAGCTACATATTCTATTCGATGGCTTAAGGTATATATTATGAACGAACATCTGTCAGCCAATTAAATAACTCATTTGTCCCAAATGATAGGTTAATATGTTCCACATTTTGTCTATTTCGCCTCCATCTCATTTCAACTGCATCAATCTTTATATCTTTTTTCTCTCCTTTTGTTAAACTTTTTACCATAACCTTTCTCGTCATTAACTTAGTTCTTTATACTTTTCCCACACAATATTTGTGTCTTGAAGTCTCCTATTCCTATTTCTTTTAATCGTTTAATTTGGTTTGCGTGTCCTCATTAACTTATGTTTTTATATCATTGTCATCCTAACATACTTATATTTTCGTCTTCACTTACGTCTCATTGACATTGACTCAAACCTTATATTTTTCTATTGTCGTCTTTAATTTATTCAAATCACAGTGCGATTTCGTTTCTATCGCAGCTGCCCTTCAACTTCTGTTTCTTCTTTTACCTTAATTTCAAGAACTTTTCTCATACAGTAAGTGGGAACCACTCTAAAACATTATTATACGGTCAGCCGCTGTCATTGTTCTCTTTTGTCGCGCGATTGTCTTCAAGTATTTGGATCACTGTAAAATCCTGCTATGAGACTAATTATGTCTTTTCAAAGCAATACCTTTGTATTTTTAAGATACTAGATGTGGTTTTATGTAATTGAAATGTGTGTCTAAAGTGAATATAACTCAATCGTCATGTATCAAACTATTGGAAAATTAATTCCTAAATCTATACGGTGAAAACTACCACCCAATAAAATATCATATTGGACAATTAAGAAATCTTAAACAAATAAAACATACTTCTTTCCATTGTAACAGTGATTTATCCTTTTGTTCTTATAGTCTTTTATAGCCTTTCCGTATGAGCTTTAGTTTTCCTCAGTCAAATCACTCATTAGAGAATATTCTCTCTAAATGGAAAAAAAAGAAACTTGATTTGACCTATTAGCTAGGGACCATAACTTTATATATAGCGTTTTTATTTATTGTTGGACCAGTAAGCTCCCATTAAATCTAATTGTCCCAACATTGGTATCACCCATTTATCCCATATTCACTTAGGAATCTATTTGGGCATATTTAATTGATCACTTTAATTTATTCAATATATATTAAATAACATAATATAATTATTAATATAATATGTAGCACATAATAACGTCAGGAAATTTAATTTCCTAACAATTTTTCACTTGGGCTACATATTGACCTGAGATAATTATACCATATATCCTTAGTGTGCAATTGTATGCTATTTGTCCTTAGATTCCTCCTCAGATACAATCTGGTCCATCTCCTATATTAATATGAGATCATGGCGGATTTTGTCACTATTAGGTTTAACTAAACCTTCCATGGTGATCACACAAATATATTCAACGACATAGATCTAGTATGGATGAGTGACATGAAAATTACATGCAACGTGATCTCTACCATGCTTATTTTCAACTGGTCCTTCTTTAGTCCTTATGAGATCAATCCTTAATTTTCTACAAACACAACACATGAACACAAGCACAAAAATTACACATTCAGAGGGAAAATAACATCAAAATCTTTATTCTGCAGAAAATAAACATAAATGTTTTGATATAGAACACCAACATAAAGAACTCCCACTAAACCATAGTGTCATTAAACAAAACAACACCTATATGAGCAATATGCTCGTGAAAGACCTTAGGCACTAAGCCTTTAGTAAGCGGGTCTGCAAGCATGAAGTTCGTCCCTATGTGTTCTATGGAAATCTGACCACTCTGAACTCTTTCTGTAACAACCAGAAACTTTATATAGATGTGCTTCGATTTTGAAGAGCTTCTATTATTGTTGGAGTACAACATTGTTGACTTATTGTCACAATAAATCTTTAGTGGTCTTTCAACACCACTTACTATACGCAACCCTGTGACAAAATTTTGTAACCATACCCCATGGTTGGACGCCTCAAAATAAGCTACAAATTCAGCAGCCATAATAGAGGAAGCTACAAGTGTCTGCTTAACACTCTTCCAAGAAATAGCTCCTCCAGCCAACATGTAGACATAACCTGACGTGGATCTTTTACTATTGTGGCATCCAACAAAATCAGAGTCAATATATCCGATGATCTCTAATGCATCTAACCTCCGATACATGAGCATGTAATCCTTTGTTCTCTTCAAATAACGCATAACCCTTTTAGCTGCTTTCCAATGATCCATTCGGTTACTCAAGTATCTGCCCAATACTCCCATTATGGATGCTATGTTAGGACGAGTGCACACTTGAGTATACATTAGACTTCCTACAGCTGATTCAATTGGAATCTTTTCCATTTCCATTGTCTCAAGTTTATTCTTTAGGCATTGTTCGAGATTAAACTTATCTCCTTTAGATATGGGTGTATCTCCTGATGCACAATCTTTCATGCCAAATCTTTCCAAAATCTTTTCAATATAGCTCTTTTGTGACAACCCAAGAATACCTCGAGAACGATCACAGATTATCTGTATTCCTAATACAAAAGAGGAGTCACCAAGATCTTTCATCTCAAAATTCTTAGTGAGAAATTTCTTGGTTTCGCGCAATAAGCCTATATCGCTGTTGACAAGTAATATATCATCGACATATAAAATCAGGAAGATAAATTTACTCCCACTAAATTTATGATATACACAATCTTCCATCATGTTTACCGCGAAACCATAAGAGATTATAATTTGATGAAACTTGTGATGCCATTGACGAGAAGCTTGTTTGAGACCGTAAATGGATTTCTTTAACTTACAAACCATAGACTTTGGATCTCCAAAAATAAAGTTTTCTGGCTGTGTCATATAAATTGTCTCATCAATGTTGCCATTGAGAAACGTTGTCTTAACATCCATCTGATGTAGCTCTAAGTCAAAATGAGCCACAAGTGCCATAATTATCTTAAAAGAGTCTTTCGAAGAAACCAGAGAGAAAGTCTCTTTATTGTCCATTCCTTCCTTTTGTGTAGAACCCTTAGCGACGAGACGAGCCTTATATCTTTCAATATTACCTTTTGAATCCTTTTTGGTCTTAAATATCCATTTATAACCAATAGGTTTCACACCTTCAGGTAACTCGACAAGATCCCAAATGTCATTGTCTTTCATGGATTTCATCTCATCCTTCATGACATCAATCCACTTTTGAGCATTATAACTGTCTAAGACTTGTTGGAAGTTGATTGGGTCATCTTCCTCTAAGCCTAAAATATTATCATGCTCTAGGAGAAAAACAATATAATCATCTGAAATTGCACTTCTCCTATCGCTAGTAGATCTTCTTAATGACACTTCTTGAGGTTGTTGACTTTGTTCCATAGGTACTATTGGAGAAATTTCATTGTTGTCTTGTTCTGGAATGATGTCAGGAATAAGAGCCTAATCATTAATTGTTTGTACTAGAGTTGTATCTTAAATGACGACAATGTCAGGAATGATGACAACGTAAGGAAAAGAAACAAAATTCTCTTCCTCAAACACAACATTTCTTACTTTATAAAAGTCAACATTCTCAAGGAATCTCATATTTCCCATTTCAAAAATTGATCTCGCAGTGAGATCGTAAAGCTTGAAGCCCCAAGAGCGTTCAACATATCCAACAAAATAGAAGCTAATAGTTCTTGAGTCCAACGTTCTTTCATTAGGCTTATAAGGCCTTGCTTCAGCTGGACAGCCCCAAATATGTAAATGCCTTATGCTAAGTTTCTTTCTTGTCCATATCTAATAGAGGCTTTTGGTCACTTCCTTAGTTAGAACCCTATTAAGGATATAAACTGCAGTCTTTAATGCTTCTCCCCAAAGTAACTTAGGTAAAGAAGAATGACTAATCATGCTTCTTACCATATCCTTAAGAGTCCTATTCCTTCTCTCCGCAACACCATTCATGCTAGGTTTGCCTTGCATTGTATATTGCGGGACAATTCCACATTCGTTTAGGAAGTTAGCAAAGGGTCCTGGAATTTGTTCTCTTGATCCATCAAATCTACCATAATACTCACCACCACGATCAGATCTAATAGCCTTAATTTTCTTGCCTAGTTGAAGATCAACTTCGACTTTATATTGTTTGAACATATCCGGAGAGTGTGACTTCTCATGAATCAAGTATAGATAACCAATATCTTGAATAATCTTCTATGAACGTAATAATATATTGTTGACCATTCCAAGAGGCAGTAGGGAATGGCCTACAAATATCAATATGAATTAGTTCTAAGACGTCAGTGACTCTAATGACACCTACTTTCTTTGTGTTTGTCTATTTCCCCTTAATATATTCAATACAAACTTGAAAATCATTCATATCAAGGGATCCAAGAATTCCATCATCCATAAGCCTCTTAATTCTCAATTTAGAGATATGACCGAGGCGATTGTGCTAAAGAGTAGCAGAATTCTTATTTAATTTTCGCTTTGTACCTCGTGCACTAGAGTGCAAAATTTCGTTATCAAAAGTAATATTATCAAGTATATAAAGATTATCAATTAAAGAACTAGTACTTGTAACATTTGAATTTAGAGAAAGATTAACTTTATTATTGCCAAAGGAACAAAAATAACCATATTTGTCCAAACTAGAAATAGAAATCAAATTTCGTCTAAATGACGGTGCAACATAAGTCTCAATCAAATCCAAATAAACACCAGTCTTTAATAATAATATGAATTTCCTAATAGCTTCTACTAAAACTTTTTTGCCATCGCCCATAAAGATGTATCTTTTAGCATCATTTGGTGGTCGGCTCCATAGGAAACCCCTTCTTTTCACGCCATGCAACATACTTGAAACACTGTTTCTTCATGTGTCCACTCTTCTTGCAAAAACAACAGGTAAATTCCTTATCTTGCTTCTTTTGCTTCTTCAGCATGGGTGATTCATCTGTAGTATCCTTAGCTTTCTTCTTTTTGTTATTATGAGAGGTTAATGCCAAGTAAGCACTATTAGTCTTTTCTAGCTGAAGTCTTTCTTCCTCTTGCACACAGTGAGCAATGGGCCCATTAAGTGTCCATTTATCCTTTTGTTTATTGTAAATCTCTACAAATTGACCGTATTGTGGAGGAAGAGAAATGAGAACCAAGTGCACAAGCAAATTATCAGATAGCTCTAACTTTAGTGCCTTGAATTTTCCAGCAAGATTAAACATCTCAATAATGTACTCTCTTATGTTCCCCTTTCCTTTATACTTCATGGTTATGAGTTTTGCTAATGTGTTACTCGTTTTCGCTTTTTCATTTTTAGCAAAATATTGCTCAATTTCTTTGAGGAACTTCCTAGCATCAGTGCTCTCAGTAATAGAGCCTCGAAACACCTCCGAAATGGAGCACTTCAGATCATCAGACTCATGCGGTTAGAGCGCTTACACTTTTCTATGTAATCCAAATTTGGATTTTCCGAAGTTGAAGTGGGTTTCTCCATCCTTAGCACAAGGTCTAGATCCATGCAACCAATAACAATTTCCACATTCTCTTTCCATAATTTAAAGTTCATTTCGTTCAACATAGGAATCATGTTCACTTGAGCAGCATAATTAACAGTAGTAGTAGAAACTGTATAAAGAACAAATAAGATAACATATTTAATATTCATGTCATACTAAATGCATAATTAAAACAAAATGCATATACATGACATTAACAAAGAATCCAAACCAACGTGGGCCCATTTACAAGACATCTTGCACAACATTAACATTTGATCTCTGGACCTAAAATATCAATTTGTAAGTGGTACTCTCAACGCAATAATCAAACATTGACAATAAATCCTGTCAAGCTATAGTCTTCCTTTGAGTCAACTACTGCTTACATAAAAATCTTTATAATCGTCACATATTTATCACCACATGTATATATATTATTTGGCCAAATAATAATCTTCCTTTGGACCGATGATTATTCGCATAAATAACAATTATACTCATCTTTATACTTCACAATAAGGAATTATCCACAACAGAGGTTACTTTGGCAACAATATTGTTTCAATCAATTTATTATGAAATACAAGACAATTAAAAACAATAATAATTAAATAAAACAAACATAAAATAAATGTTTATTTTATTTAATTAAATGCCAAAGTTCCTTAATTTTACCGCTCTTAATTTTCTAAATGGGATTATAATAAAATTACCCAAAATTTATCATAATGGATTGAATGTCATTTCGATAGCAAATTATCATTTAATTGTTGACAATAATATTTTTAAATAAAAAAAATTAAAAATTTCAGCAAATTATTTGCCTAACAACATCTTCTAATGCAGTATTACATACGTGTTTTCAATACCAAAAAATCACACAGCACAACACGTATCTATATTTATATTTTATGTAAAACACAAAAAAGCCAAGCACAAAATCTCATAATGATCCTTTCTTACAATAATAGGAACGACAAAAAAAAACTTTTTGTCTTAACTTTCAAAATACCAATTCATCATCATCAATTGAAGGCATATATGCTAACAAATGTTATCATCAAGTAGAAAACACAATAACCAAAACAATATCTTCATAAAATTTTACGCATTTTGTGTTTTCATAAAGTGAAGGCACCTTATCATTATAATATCTATACATATAACCAAAATGCGTATGTCTAATGCACCTTTTCACTGTTTTTGCAAATGCACAGTAAGATTAACAAAGAATTAATAACATACCTCACATAAAAAAAATTAACATATGGGTAAGAAAGAAAATTCTCATTCACAAAAAACAAGGGTTAAATTTACGAACTTGCTTACACATAACGTGAAATGAATGCAAGAAACCCACGAAGTAGATTTCAAATAAACTTTTTGCAAATTGTTTAATTTCTCGATAACTCAATATGATACGACTCTCATACCAATTGGTGGAAAATTAATTCCTAAATCCTTATGGTGAAAACCATCACCAATAAAACCCTAGAAACATCATATTGGACCATCAAGAAACTTAAACAAATAAAGCATACATGTTTCCTTTGTAGCAATGATTTATCATTTTGTTCTTCTAGCATTTTAGCCTTTCCTTATGAGCTTTAGTCTTCCTGAGACAAATCACTCCTTGGAGGGTATTCTCACTGGATGGGAAAGAAAGAAATAAACTTGATTTGACCTATTGGGGACCATAACTTTATATATAGCGATTTTCTTTATTGTTAGGCCAGTAAGCTCCCATTAAACCTAATTGGCCCAACACTGATATCCATCCATTTATCTCATATTCACTTAGGAATCTATTTGGGCATATTCAATTGATCACTTTAATTTACCCAATATATATTAAATAGCATAATAGAATTATTAATACAATATGTAGCACATAATAACGTCAGAAATTTTAATTTCCTAACATCTACTCTCTTTATCTTTAATGATAAGATCTTTTTAAAAAAATATTTGTCTTTTTATAAAATATTCTAATTTCTAGATGTATTAAATGATTTTTTTCCTACATATCCTTAATTATTTTTCTGCAAATATTAATGGAATATAATTAAGTGGGTAGAGAAATAAGAAAATGATGATTTTGAAATGATAGTAAAATTAATTGGCAGATTTAATGTGATTAACTAAATATACTAATTTTCTTAAGGAACGTACATTAGTTGAAAAATTCTTATAATTAGAGACGGAAGATGTAACATCCCAAAATTTTTAAACTAAAGTTAAATATTAAAGCAAGTATTAGGCAAATTGATACTCTACATTTGAAGGATTAGGATAAAATATCAATAAGAGATATTACGGAAATGTTTGAAGAAAAAGGACCATATTGCCCTTTCCGTAAATCAGAAATGACAAAAATGCCCTTGAGGAGAAAAAGACGAAAAC
>PYAF01001233.1:306587-338543 GCA_007407185.1 Glycine tomentella | reverse complement strand
TATTTAACTATGCTTCTTATTGTAAATGAATCGTGGTGAGAATAATCATTTATATTAATTACGAATCATGAAATTGGCAAGCAAAGCGAAATGAATTTTTGTGAAAAATTTATAACCAATTTAATTTTAATACCAAGCGGACACGAGTTTTTATTTAAAATCAATCAAGCACGAGAGGGTAAAGAGAGGCGTTACAGAAGAAGTACAATTTACGTATGACTTGGTCAGACTTGTCTATAAAAAAGGTTGGATGCAAACTTTTGAAAAGGTCTATTTAAATAAAAGTACTAAACTTTGGCTTAAGAAAACCACCTATTAAGCCTGATACATGACCCTGTTTATATACATATAATGTCATGTAAAATACCAATATTACAACAACAAGAAGGAACCCTAAATGTATCGCATAAAAAATGTGTCGCATAATTTTGTACCAATATCACAAAATTAGAACATAATATCACTAAGTGTGTTGTATAAAAGAAAGCTAACTTATTTTGTGTTTGTCGAGGCACCCTATAAATATTTTTGGCTAAATGTTAGTTCTGGTGTTTTATGTTTTAGTGTTTTTTTAATTTTGTTTCTTTAAGTTTTAAAAGTCTTATTTTGGTTTTTTATGTTTTGGAATGATTTCATTTTGGTCCTTTCCCCTTTAATACTGTTAGAGATTTAAATTTTTTTTAAAATGATTAATTTAATATAGGCTAAAAGTCACCACGATCTTTTTTTGTGATTTTTTCAAAAATTATAACCCTCATAGCATCTCCAGCATTGGTTCATCACAAGTTTGTCACACGATTGATCCCACCTTTATCACGATCGACTATTGGAGCGCAAAGGTTCGTTCAACATGACGGCAAATCGCTCGTCCTGGCGAACACATTTGTCGTGAATAAAAAATTCATTTTATTTGTTAATATTAATGAAGAAGAGGAGGGAACATAACACTTGCAACAATCTCAAATAGAAGAATTGAAATCAATAGGGAAGATGAACAAAATTTCAAACAAACAAACCAAACATCAAAATCAACAATGTAATCCTAACAATAAAACCTAGGGCATGTCTGTCCAACAATGTGCATGCGCTCAAAAAGCTCCGCAATCTGACCCAACATCCAACAAGCACCCTACATATAACCCAACAACAACCATTCACAGCAAATCCTCTGGAGACAACGAATCTAGAGCAAAGGTGCAGTGGTGGAAGAAAGGAGGAAAAATAGGTTTTAGGAAGTGTGAGAAACCGCGAGGTCAAAGGTGGTGGTAACGAGGGCGAGGGTGGTGTATGGTGGTGGTGAGACTGATGGTGGTGGGTTGTGGGGGTGAGGGAGAGGGTGGTGGGTTGTGGTGGTGAGGACTAGGTTCCACCATTGCAAAATAAACCATTGAAGTTATATATTTCACCATTTGATTCAACCATAGCTAGTATGTTAACATAAGAGGATGAAAATGGCATGGAATGTGCAATATACTTCGCTTTTCTATCTATCTCTCTTTCCCCTTTTTGTGCTCCAACCTCATCTCCTTTCAGCTATTTCACTCTCTGCCAACCCACTCCAAAGACTCCTGGATGGTCATGATACTCCACTGCGTCACATTTTACAATCCTCACCCTTCTTCCCTCCCCACATCTAGCGGACCCCGTTTCCTCATGACATCATGGCACCATCTCAGCCGTCCAACTCACCACTCATGCGTAACACCTTTTAACATCGAGGAAAATGTTATTACTTATTAGTAGCACTCCATATCTACACAGTTGAGGTATTTATCAATTTTATATGGATAATCTATTATTTGTGCTTATGATTTCCTTTTATTATATTTTCTTAATATGAAATACACTTTATATAAAAAATATTATTTAATACTAAGACGTATCGGAAAAGTATCTAAATATTAGTATTTTTGAAGTAACGTATCGACGCCCATATTGGGAACGTATAGAAAACGTCATGTCGATATCGGTGCTTCATAGATGTAGAGGGTTGTATAAAGTCATATGAATCATTGGCTCCTCAATAGCGGTTTATTTCATGAAAAATAAGAATTGATCCTTATGGCTTAGAAATGTTTTTTCTTTTAAGGAGTTAATAATTCATATGGCTCCTGAAAGAAAGTTGGGCCACTTAAAGACTTTATCTTAATTAGTGAATGTCACAGATAACTTAATTAGCTAGTATGAAATATTTTAAAAAATGGGACTTCCAGCCATGTGACAGGTGATACCCGATGTGCTGGTGTGAGTTAATGATTTGATCTTTCCAGTAGATTTTTACATTTTGGATATGGAGAATGAGTCTTCCAGCCATGGTTCCACATTGATCCTAAGGAGACCATTCTTGATTACAACAAAGACCAAAATTGATGTGTATGCAGGAACTCTTTCCATGGAGTTTGTGATAACGTTGTCTAGTTTAACCTTTTTGAGGCCATGAAACATCCTGTATAGGAGCATTTTGTTTTCCTTATTGATATCATTGATGTTGCAGTAAATAATGTAGATATTTCTGATTTTTCTGATTTTGATCTTGGTTGTACCTGTGATGATTTTGTTGGTATGTGTATTATTTGTGCGGAGATTTCCTCTGCACTTCACTCTGATTCTTCTATTTCCCTTCCATCAGCCACAAACCTTTCCTTGCCTTCCACCATTCAACCACCTTCTTTGGAGATGAAGTCACAACCTGAGCACCTTAAATATGCATATTTAGATGATGCTCAAAAGCTTCCAGTCATCATATCTAGCAGTCTGTCACTTGAGCATGAAGAGAAGTTGTTGCATGTTTTGACAGGCCACAAAAAGGCCATTGGTTGGACACTTGTTGACCTTCCTAGAATAAATCCTTCCATTTGCATGCATCGGATACTCTTAGAGGATGATTCTAGTCCAGCGAGGCGTCCACAAATGAGGCTGAGTCCCACTATTATTGATATGGTGAAGAAGGAAATGATGAAGTTACTAGTTGCTAGGATCATCTATCCCATCTCAAATAGCACTTGGGTTTCACCTGTCTAAGTGGTCCTTAAGAAGTCGGGAATCACGTTTGTGAAAAACCAGGATAATGAGTTGATTCTGACTATAGTAGCCAATAGTTGGTGACTTTGCATTGACTACAGGAGACTTAACCAGGCGACTCACAAGGACCATTTTCCTCTTCCCTTCACTGACCATGTTCTAGAGAGGTTGACAGGTAAATCATATTATTGCTTTCTTGATGGTTTTTCAGGTTACGTGCAGATTCATATTGCACCAGAGAACCAACACAATACCACATTCACCTGTCCATTTGGCACATTTGCCTACACCAGGATGCCTTTTGGCCTATGCAATGCACCTGACACCTTCCAAAGGTGCATGGTAAGTATCTTTTTTGATTTATTAGAGAGTTGCATGGAGGTGTTTATGGTTGACTTCACTGTTTATGGTTCCTCTTTTGATGCATGTTTAGATAGTCTCTCTAGAGTGCTTGACCGATGTATTGGGACTAAGCTTGTTCTTAACTTTGAGAAATGCCATTTTATGGTGCATGAAGGTATAGTCTTAGGGCATTTGGTCTCTAGTAGAGGTCTTGAGGTCGATAAGGCCAAGATTGATGTTATTACTTCTTTACCTTACCCTACTTCTATGTGGGAAGTGTGTTCTTTTCTTGGACATGTGGGTTTTTATAGGAGATTCATCCAGAATTTCGGCAAGATTGCACTGCCATTGTCCAAGCTTCTCCAAAAGGACGTAGACTTTATGTTTGAATAGCCTTGCAAAAAGCATTTGAGGGATTGAGGAAGAAGCTTACTACCTCTCCCATCATACAGCCACCAGATTGGGAGATTCCCTTTGAGCTCACGTGTGATGCCTCTAATTATGTACTTGGGGCTGTGTTGTCATAGAGGGTTGATAAACTATCCCATGCCATTGCTTATGCTTCACGCACTTTGGATGCAGCCTAAGTTAACTACACCACCACTAAAAAGAAGCTTTTGGCTATTATTTTTGCTTTAGATAAATTCAGATCTTATTTGCTTTGCTCCCATATCACTGTCTTTACTGACCATGCAGCTTTGAAGTACCTGTTAAAGAAGCCTAATGCTAAACCTAGATTGATCAGGTGAATAATGCTTATTCTTCAGGAGTTTGACATTGAGATTAAGGATATGAGTGGTGCAAAAAACTTGGTTGCTGATCATTTGAGTAGGATTGATGGATCTGTTGAGTCCTTTCCTATTCGTGATAATTTCCCTGATGAGCATTTGATACATTTGCATTCATCACATGTCACACCTTGGTTTGCTGACATTGTGAATTTCATTGTTGCATATGTTGTCCCACCTCATGCATCTAGGTCTCAAATAGATAAACTTAAGAGTTATGCTAAATATTATGTGTGGGATGATCCTTACTTGTGGAGGTTTGTTAGTGACCAAGTGATCCGCAGGTGTGTGCCAGATCATGAGATTCAATCTATTCTTCAGTTTTGTCTTGGCACATCCACCAGAGGTCATTTTGCTCCTCAGCGGGCTGCTAGGAAGGTATTGGACTGTGGGTTCTTTTGGCCCACCTTGTTTAGAGATGCTCATCAATTTACCACCACTGGTGAGCAGTGTCAGAGAGCAGGAGGAACCATTACACATAGGCATAAAATGCCTCAACAACCCATTATTTTTTGTGAGATTTTTTATGTATGGGGTATTGATTTTATGGGTCCATTTCCTGTTTCTCATGGTTTTACATATATTTTGCTTGTTGTTGATTATGTCTCTAGATGGGTTGAAGCTAAGGCCAACTAAACTAATGATTCTAAAGTTGTTGTGGATATTGTGAGATACAACATTTTTTGCAGGTTTGGTGTGTCTAGAGTCATTATCAGTGACCAGGGGAGCCATTTCTGTAATAGGTCATTGACATCCTTGCTTTAGAAGTATGGGGTTGTGCATAGAGTTGCTACAGCTTATCATCCCCAAACTAATGGGCAAGCAGAGGTTTTTAACAGAGAGATCAAGCAAGGGTTATAGAAGATGGTGCAACCCAATAGGAAGGATTGGAGCAAGCTACTTATATTTCTGAATCTGTTTACAACATCTTTTATTAATTCTATTTTTGCAAGTTTTGTTTATCGCATGCAAATTGTTCGATTAAATCCCCCAATTGTTTATTAGTGAATTGAAGTTGGAACCAAATTGATTGTGTCTATGAGTCGACCTAGGTTAATCCTGTGCTACAAAATTAGTGTAGTTTAATTGTTTTGAAGCGATGCGACATCAGTTATTGCAACGACCCATATGCATCCGGTTCATTAACACCCAGTTATTGCAACGACCCAGTAGCACCCATTGCAGGCCGGATCTACACAGTGGATGCTAGAGAGGCAACCCGAGCTCCTGACTTGATCAGAGGTAATATTCTGATCGATGGCTAGAGGACGACTTCTCCAAGCTTGAACGTCCTTAAAACGCCTCATTTCCCCTCAAAATTGAAACCTTGTGAAGGTCCTTGGAGAAACGATCTCCACGTATGATAGTTTTTAAAGAAAATGGAGGTTGGAATCTAGCTCATTGGGTGATTTCCTTCAACTTTCATGTTGGATGCGAAGGGTTTTGGTCAAGGAAATGAGTGGGTGTGAAGTTTTTCTTGCTTGTCAATGGTGGAAATAGAGAAAGGAACAAGAGAGGGTGCGTTTTTGCCAAAACAGAGTGCTGCTATACATGACCACAATCCTTGTCTAATGTCCATGCTAATACTTTAGAGTTATTGATGAAATATGGGAGCTTAATTATGTTAAATTCACTGTGTATATTTTCAAGTGTAAGTGGGTTGATAGCAGCATCGGTGTGCGGACCGATGATTCAAGATTGACTTTGGTAGATCTTAAGGAGCTAGCTTATCAAAATGAGCCTTTCACCCTGCAAAACAAGCTAAATAAGTGTTTTATGTTCAAGATCCTTGTGATGAAAGGTGGTCAGTGATTCTACATGGAAAAACCATTGCTATTAATGTTGAAGATGATGATTCAACCCTTGATACTGGTCTGACTCATTTATCAACACAAATGCCTAATGTCAACGAAGACGAAGTTAACGACGTTCATGCAAATGGTAATGATCATGATGAAGGAGAATTAATTAACATTGTTTAATGTAATCTTTTTTATATATTTACTTGTTTTCACATTTACAATTTGATAACTTTACTTTTCACTTAACTTTAATTAATGTTATTTTTAATAGGCACATGACTGAGGTAATTAGCTAGAAAAGCAACACGGCTGAGGTAATTAGCTAGCGGGCCCATCGGTGTCGAGAGACCAGTGGTTCATATGGATTCTGCCACTGGAAAGGCTGATGGTTCCGACAAAAAGCAATTAAGGACGTATTTGGGGATCATCACTTGGGATAAGGTGGATGTTACAATTGGTAACTAAAAGGAAGTTCCTGCAGCTTAGAAGGATTTGATTTAGGAGAACATTTAGGTATTAGAATTAAATGTTCAATGTCAATGTAATTGGTTGTACTAAAACAATTAAAATGTTATTATGGGCAATGGCAATTTGAATCTGAAGACTATATTAAGAAATGAATGCAGAGTACACAGAAACATGTCTACCTAGCAGCGTACTTGAATGGGTAAGTAAAATTGTACAAATCAATTTAAATATTGTATGCACTATAATAACTTAATTTTCTCCAATGTAGTGCACATAGACAACTGGTCATTATATGTCCTAAGGACAATGTTGTCGTGTGGTTTTGTTCATTGCACAATAAACCTAATAACTACCTGAAAGAAATTATTAACAGGTCAGTTGAAATATGTAAGACATTTACTTTATTATTTGTAAGACATCAATATGTTGATAGTACAATATGCATGCATGGTTCTCTTAACCAGTGCTTTGAAAGGATTCAATGATACTCAAGGAACTAAATCCAAGGCTACTTCTAAATGGATTGCAGTTAAAGTAAGTGATTTAAACAATGGTCTTCAAAATTACATTTATTACTATGTACACTAATTTTCGTTTAACTTTGAATATGTTATTGAATTTAGTGTAATAAGCAAAGAGGAAGCACTGAGTGTGGCTATTATGTCATTAATTGGATGTCAACGATAGTACAAGGAGGTTTCAGGGATAATTGGGAGATGATAATTGTATATTTCAAAACTAATTTCATTTGTTATATTTGTTTTTATTTATACTTATTAAGTTATGTTCTATTATATCATGTAGTATTTTACTGATCAAAGACCATTGGAACCAGAGAGATTGAAGGCAATTCAAATTCAGTGGGCAAGGTTTTATCTTAGAGTAAGAAATGAACAGTAGGTGGTTAAGAGGGATTTTCAACAATTGTATATAGTTTAATTTCAATCGGTTATAGGAAATGATTTTATGTATTGACATTATTGTTTTTACTTATAATTCATAGGTGATTTGTACTGTATTGTGAAACTGCTTGGATTGATCTATTGTTTCATTTACAGGTTTAATTTGCGTAAAATTTTAAAAAAGACAATATAGTAAAAAAATTGAAAAAAATCAACATCGACTTTTAGTAAAACCAATGTTGTTATGCATAAATCAACATTGATTTTTAGTAAAACTGATGTTGATTTCACATATTTTACAGTTTTTCCATTAATTTCTTATTAGGTGACATTGGTTTTTTAAAAATCGATGTTGTGGTGTTATGTTAACATCGATTTTTAAAACCGATGTTAACGTTGATACTTTCATCATCGGTAGTTTCAAGATCGATTAAAAACTGATGTTGAATGTCCAAAAAAATTGATGTTGATTGCTATTTTTCTAGTAGTGGTGGCTTGTTATATTATTTGGATTTATATTGTTTCCATTTTTTTTATACTTTGAGTTATAATATCATAAATGTTAATTAATTCGAGAGTAATATTTTTAATAGATATAACAATGAAGTATAAAAGAATAGATACAATTTTTAAGAGGATAACAAGCGATGGAGATGAGAACACAAATTCAACATCTTCACCTCTTCAAAGGCGTGATTCTAATGATCTAATTGTTCAACAAGAGGAGCTCTCTTCCAAGATTCAAGGAGTTATAGTTGATGAATCTGATGTTAATTCTTTGGAACGTGACCTGAGAAAACTCCTTCAAATATATGAATATCTAGTGAATTAAAGAGATGAAGTCCAAAGTGCTTATATAAAATTGGGTTTGTATCAAATAGAACTTCAAAATTATCCTTTATCTAAATAGAAACATCCAAGGCGTTTCAAATCTACTTGGTTTAAAATGTTTCCTTCTTGGCTAGAGTATTCCCCAACTAGTGATGGAGCTTATTGTTTGCCATGCTATCTATTCAGTACAAAGCCAAGTGATCGTCCTGGGTCAGATTCCTTTACTAGACAAGGATTTAGATTATGGAGAAATGTTAATGCTAAAAAGAATTTTGCATCTCTTAATCACAAAGCTTGTGAAAACTTGCTGAATCAATCTAAGCACATCTAGAACATCATAAATGTTCAAAGTTCAGAACAAGTTGCTAAGAATCGCTTATGTCTCAAGACCTCTATTGATACAATTAGTTGGCTAACTTTTTAGGCTTGTGCTTTTAGAGGTCATGATGAAACACCAAAGTCACCTAATAGAGGTAACATTCTTAAGATGATTAAACTTCTAGCATCATACAATGACAAAGTGGCACAAGTTGTGTTAGAGAATGCTCCATATAATTCAAAATATACTTCTCATCAAATTCAAAAAGAAATCTTACATATTTTTTAGAAAATCCATGAAGAAATTGGAGATTCGAAATTTTTCATAATTGTTGATGAATCATGTGATGAATCAAGAAGAGAGAAAATGACTATTGTTTTGAGGTTTGTAGATAAAACCTGTTATATAAAAGAATGATTTTTTTTTTATCTTGTGCATGTAAAGGACACTATGGTTGCCACTATTAAAAGAGAAATATGTGATATTCTTTCTAGACATGATCTTGATGTTTCCAATATTCACAACCCAAGGTATGATAGTGCTAGTAATACGAGAGGGGAATGGAATGGATTATAAGCATTATTTTTTAATGAAAATCCTTATGCTTATTATGTGCATTGCTTTGCTCAGAGATTACAACTTGCTTTGGTTGCTACTTCAAGAGAAGTTATTCCTATTCATCATTTTTTTTTCAAATTTAGCTTTCATTGTGAATGTTGTATGTTCCTCAAGTAAATGTCATGATGAGTTACAAGCTGTTGAATTTGATGAAATAACTCAATTGTTGGAAAGTGGTGAACTTGAAACTGGTAAAGGAAAAAACCAAATTGGTACTTTAAAAAGAGTTTGAGATATTTGTTGGAGTTCACATTTTTATCCTATTTGTAGTATGATAAAAATGTACAATGCAACTTGTGTGGTTCTCCAAAGAATTATGTTTGATGGATTAACTTATTCTCAAAGGAGAGATGTTGATGTTGCTTATAAGTTTTTGTCTTCATTTGAATTCATATTGATTTCACACATGATGAAAGAGATTATGGGGATTACTGACTATTGTTAGACTCAGGGGGAGCAAAAGTGGATCCATGAAGTTGATGATCTTAGACAATAATATTTAGGCTTCTTACATGCCAATTCAATTGAATCGCATTTATAATTTATGTATGAGTTTGTCTAAGTTGATTTCTCCTATGATCCATTGTATAAATCTTATTCATGCTTTTGCATTCATGATTTTGCAAAGCAAAGTTTCTTAAAAATCTTTTCTGAAACTCAAGCTTTTGATGACTTCATAAAAAGCTAAGTGTTCTATGTTTCAAGTTTTGGGAAAAATGTTTTCTCACTGGTTTAATCGGTTCCAAGCAAGTGGTAATTGATTACTTGAAAACAAAGCATATTTAATCGATTACGAGAATATGGTAATCGATTACACAGTTCAGAATCCTAGAATGAACCTCTTGTTGTAATCGATTACAACACCATAGTAATCAATTACTTGGCCCTTATTTTGATTAGAGCTTCCTGTGATAATCGATTACATGGATTTTTAATAGACTACATTGTTCATCAGTTTTTCCAGAAAGCCTGAAGAACACATTAATCGATTACTTAAGTGATTTAATCGATTACTAGCACTTATAACTATTTCTCTATAGATAGTTGATGCTTGTTTGCTTTTAGAACAATGAATTTTGAAACCCATTCTTTCGAGAGAAAAGTTACTAAGAGCATTTCAGAGTATGACACACAAATCTTCTGTTTCAACAAACATCAAGAAACCTTGTGAGGATTTCCTTTTGGGCAATTGCTAAACAGAAAATTTTGAAGAGATTGTTTTGAGATTTCTATTCAACCTTTGGTTCAAGATTCTTTAACCATCTGCATAAATTTGCATTGTATCCCAGGTTGTATCTCTCCTTGTTACTTTGTTGTATTTCTTTAAGAAATTATATGTTTGTAACTTGTGCAATAGCTTCTTAGAGTTTTTCTAGAATAGGTTTTTCTAGAGGGAGATTAGAAAAGGGTTGTTTCTCTAAGTCTTGATCACAAAGGGTCTATAGGTGTTAGATGCCTTGTTCTTAGTCTGGGATTGATTAAGAGTGATTGTAAAACTTGTAAGAACAGATTGCATATAGTTAGATCCTAGCTTGTTGGTTAGAAAACTGGATGTAGCTTCTCTTGAATTGAGAAGTGAACCAGTATAGATTATGTGTTGTTTTCATCTTCTATAATCTTTTCTCTTGGTTATTGATTGTCATTCATTGGTTCAACTCTTTCATAATCAACAAAAGCAATTTTATTGTAACTGCATTTCATAAAGATTGGAGGTTGATTGATCAAAAGCATTCTAAGTTTGATTTGTGATATGATCCATTATACTCTAATTTTAAAGCAATTTTTTAAAGGGGCAAGAAGAACCAATTCACCCCCCTCTTGGTTTGTGTGCTACTGATATTTTTTTTCAACTATAAGCTTTGCAACAACAATCTCAGGATATACGTAATGCTATGCAACTTGTTCATTTTATTAAAATGTTGATTGAAAAGTTAAGAGATGATAGTTGGCAAGTTTTGTTGAAAGATGTGGTATTATTTTGTAAGTAACATGACATTTATATTCCCGATTTTAGTGGTATCTATGTAGCACATCATAGGTGCTCTCTACATCAAAAGATCATATCACAGTGGAACATATCTTTTATTGCATTGGATAAGTTGTTGTAGGAATTAAATGCCAATTAAGTTTAGTACATGAGCAATCAATGGAGCCTTTAATTTTAACTTTAAGCTTTGATTTAGTTCCCAACGATTCTTATAGAGCTTTCAATGTTGCTGATATATGCACTCTTGTGAAAAAATTCTATCATTTAGATTTTAGTGAACAAGAGAAGATTAGTTTGAAATTCCAACTTCAACATTTTATTGTGGTTGCTCCTACTCATCCTGAATTAAAGAACTTATCCACCATGCTTAAATTGTGTCAAGCATTGGCAAGAACAGGGCAATTAAATACATTTTATTTGATTGATTGATTAGTTCGTCTTATCTTAACTCTTTCAATTTATACAGCTACAAATAAAGATCTTTTTCAGCAATGAAGATCATCAGAACAAGATTGTGTAATAGGATGGATGATGAATTTCTTGAAAATAATATGATCATGTACATTGAAAAAGAAATAGTCGGAAACTTTAGTTTTGAATCAATTATTGATGAGTTAAAGTATTTAAAGGAACGAAAGGCAATGCTTTGTGATTGTTTTTTATACTAATAGTTGTGTTACATTATGTGCTCACTTTTGGATTAATGACCATGTAGCATATATATGAGTACAAATTGCATTTAGTTTCATGTAAGTTAAATTTTAAGTATTTGAATATCACTTTTGTTTTGGCCCCCTCAAAAAAAATCGATCAAGCTCTGTCATTGATTACAAGGATGTTTATGTATTTCGTTTGTAATAAATATATAATTACAAAGGATGTTTGTGGGTTGTATAAGTTCATGTAGCACATTGTATTATTTTTACGTCACATAAAAAAATTTATAAATCTTTCCAACATATATGATGTGATATAGAGAGTATAAATTTTTGGAACTGGATTCTCATGCAAAGCATTATCTTTAGCACCTTTGTAAGTCATTGGATGAGTACTACAATTGTTTGAGGATAAAGTTGCCAGATCTCGACTTTTGAGACTAAGTTTCTCTCCAGCATGCTTATGAGAAGAGTTGAGCTTAATTTGCTTATGCAATTGTATTTTATAGTTCATTAGTTAATTTAAATAAATTCTACTCCTTTCTCTTTCTTGTAAGTTTTTATTTTCTTCTTCAAAAAGTTAGAAAATAATTTTTTCTCCTCTTCGGTACTTTAAATAAATGAAAAATAAAAACTATTTAATAAAAAATACAGTGGTGGCAACGACGACGATGATAGCGATGTCGTGGTGATGTTGGTGGTAGTAGTAACAGTGGTGATGATGGTGACGATGGTGGTGATGACGATTATAGCAATGGAAAGGGCTATGTCAAATGTAGGAAGTGTATTTTTTTTGAAACTAAAAATCAAATTCATAATTTTTTTACTTTTGTTTTAAAAATGAATGTAAAAGTATTTTCAAAATAAGTTAAAAATTATTTCAAACGTATTTTGTTTTCAAAATTGTACTTGAAAACAAAAAATTAAAAATAAACAAAATTGATTGAAAATGTAATACAACTCTATTTGGTTAATTAAGTTTTTCTATTTTTAAAATGTAATAAAATTATTTTTCTTATTAATTCCATCTATATAATTTTTAAATTTTATTTTTTTGCTCAAAAAATCTTTAAAATTTAAATTGATTGAAAATTCTTTTATTTAAATCTCGTTAATCAAAATACCAAAAGTAAAATAATCTAAAAAAAAATTGTCTTTTCAAACCCTAATCAAATATACTTGATTTACCTTGAAATTTTAGGGAGTTTTACTAGTTTTTCTTCATTTTTAAACTTGTAAGTATTTATATTTTAATTATATCATAAACTTTTAAATATTTGAATAAAAAGTATAAATTTAAAAATTAAATAAAAATTAATAAACATACTTCATGTATATATTTTAAAAATAAGGAAGCTAAATTCACTCAAAAAAAAATCAAAATTAAAATCACACCCTTTAAATTATAGGATGAATGTTTGAATTGGTCCTTGAAAGTGTGAGACATTCTTACTTGACTCTTTAAAAGTAATAAAATCTAAAAAAGATTTTGAAAGTGCAATTTATCATTACTTTAATTTCAAAATTCAAAGTCGTGTAATTTAAAGTGATAATATTTGTACATTTTCTTTTTTATACTATAGAAACTAAACTTTCTTTTTGTTATTCAAGAATATTAACACACTTTTAAAGAGAAGAGTAATAATAAATAGTTAAATTTAGAGATTAAAATGATAAAATATGAATTTGTTTTAAACTTTTCTTGATTTCAAAACCTAATATATAGCAACATTTTGCATTTTCAGGAACTATAATAATAATTTTTTTATAATTATTATTATATTAAAGAAAGAAAAAAGAATAGAGGAGTTGCCTAAAAAAAGGGAAAATCCAAATTTAGTATCTAAATATACAAAAAATGCAACAAAATCATCTTACTATTAAGTTTCCTTTGTTAACTCAAACACTTGTATCTAAGTGGCACATTTTGACACAATAGTCATCGAAAAGAATGTCATGTGTGCTACTTATGATGGAAATAATTGTCAACATATTTTCGATTGACTAATTTGTTAGTTTAAAAAATTATTAATTTTTTAACTTAGCCTCTAAATTTAACAATTTGTTGTCATTTTATTACTGACATTTTGATTCCGAACATAACCACATGTTGTCGTTTTAGACCCTACAAGTACTTTCAATTTTTCATTTTCTCAATTAAGTCTCATGTTGCTTATAAATTATTAGTATAGACATTACCATATTCTCTCACTTTTATTATTTATCCCTCATATTTTTCACTTTTCTCTTACCAATTTTGTCATTTAAATTATATTATAAATATAAAAATTAATTTGTGAGTGATTAATAGCAGTAGTTAGCGGCTAAATTCAAGACATTTCTAATAAAATTCTATAAGATTCCAAATTAGATCTTCAACCCAAATGAAGTTATTTTTGTAGAATGTTAGATTTATTAATTAATATATTTTGTGGAATAACACTAATTTTGTGGGCTTTAGGAACCTCCAAAAGAATGTAAAGGAGAAAAATAAGGATGAAATTGGTTCCAAGGTATGCAAGCACAACCTCGTGCTTAACTATGATTAGGTCATGCATGTTAGACTCCGCCACAAAAAACATGCACAACCCCATGCATGGGACCTGAAGATCAAGCAGCACTTTGAACTTTATGCACAGACTCATGCATTAACTATGCATGACCCGTGCATAGTTGATAATTGATGTCATATCGCTTCAAAACAATTAAACTACGTTAATTCTAGCACAAGATTAACCTAGGTCGACTCAGAGACATGATCAATATGGTTCCAACTTTAATTCACTAATAAACAGTTGAGGGTTTTTGTCAAACAGTTTGCATGCGTTTAATAATAATTGCAGAATTGCAGAAAAACGTATAAACTAATGCGAATTGATAAGATGTAATGTAGAACAGATTAAAGAACATCAATCCAATTCACCAACTCAAGCAATGATAATTATCATAGTTCTCAGATAATGATTTTGTTATGAAAGTTCATTCAATTTCATTAGAAGCAGTTCAATTGAAGTAACTCCTAAATTAATTGAAATCGCAACCTAATTGAAATATCATTCAACTAATGTGTGATTAAAATTTGAAATTAGGAAATGAATCCATAACCTAATCCATTTTCAATCCTAAATACATTCATAATCATGAAAACTAAATAGATGATTGAAGAAGAAAGTGAACGTTCACACATAATTTGAAATACTAAACCAGAACTCAAATTCCCTTTTGCTTAGACTAGATCCTTGGATTGATCGATTGTTTAGCCTTCCATGATCATCATCAAGGGAAGACCCATGAAATTAGTGCATGAAAATAGAAAAATAGTAAACGAAAATGAAAAACAAGCTGAACAACAATGAAGAACAATGAGAGAAAATGTTTTAATTCGGGAAATTTCTAAAGTGTAATGTAAAATCTGTATGTGCTAAAATATAATGTGTTTTTTCACTAACTAATTGCACTAGCATATAGTGACTAAGTCAGAAGGAAAGAATGGACCATGATCAGGCCCATCTAAACTTATTAATTATGCTAATTACACCAATAAAAATCCAACTCGCAGCCCAAAATTTAAGTGCAGTGGCTCTGAATTCCAAGTCTAAAATGATCCTCCAAATGATAGAATTGGCCTCGGCTTATCTCTAACAAACTTGTAGATATTTTCCTTATCTTTCCAAGGACTACTCATATGCTCCATTCGGATATCTGTAGAGCTCTATAGGTTCTGCACAAGGAAGATAAGTCAAGTGAGCATAAAATCCGAAAATAAGCAACAAATAACAATTAAGCCCACTTGCTTGCGTAAGACAAAAACTGAATTAGAATGAGAAAATAAAGTCCAAGAGAAGTCAAATAAACTAATAACAATAGAAAAATATTTAACTAAAAATGCCCAATCAAAATACCTCACACTTAAACATTCGCACTCTTGGGCAAAACTAAAAGAAAAACTAAAAGAAAAACTCAACCTAAAGTAAACCAAAAACTAAAAGAAAGGTATGAACAAGGCACACAAATTTTTCAATGGATCCTAACAATGCACAAAAGTGAGAAAAATGAAAGATGGAAGAATGATATCAAGATAACAAACAATCCATGAAAACATGATCACAAAGTGCAAAGTTAAAAAGTAGTCAAGTTAAAATTAAGAATGCACCAAGGTGATAGAAATCTCTCAAAGAACAACACTCAACCTCATCTAATGTGTATGGGTTTGTGCTTACACTCAAACACCACATGTAACTAGCACATCCAAATATTGACAAGACTCTAATTCATTCAACTTGAAATACACATGCTTCAAAAGATCAAAAGGACTTTATTGGCTTGTAAAGTATGGCTTAGGTAAAGGGTGGATAAGAAAAGGATATTTAGGCTAAAACTAAGAGAAAAGAGGACCAACAAGCCAAAAGAGGGGTAGAAAGAAATAATTTATAAGGATGAAAATGAACCACAACAACTTTTATTGCATTTTTTCTTTTCTTTGCTTGTACTTCTTTTTCTTTGTTTATACACTTTTTTTTCTTTGAACTTTTGCTTTTTAAACTCTTTCTTTTCTTTTCTTTTCTCATTTTTTTCAATTAAAACAAAATAAAAATACCCCACACTTGTTTGAAACCCACCCCTTTTCTCCCTAAAGCTAGGATAACATGGTCTTCCATTTTTTAGTTTTCAATGAGCTATACAAGAAATAAAAAGTTAAAGGTTCAAAAAGGGTGACAATGGATATTAACACAAGGATAGGTTTATTTGGCTAGTGGCTAAAAGAAAGAAGGCCTAAATCATCTTAATCAAAGCATGTGCAACAAGGAATGTCAAAAGAGGTAAGTCAAAACAAAGAGTAATCTAGCACAAGAGTGAAATCACACATGAAAGAACATATCCACAAAGGCCCAAAAACTCACAAGGCATAATTCTATCACACATGATCCATCTTAAATTCTATTTCTCAAGCCTACTTATCACTTCAACAATTGCAACAATGATTCATATCAAGCATGAAACCTCTCAATCCAAACAAAATTTGTACATTTCTCACAATTTATACAAGTTAAAAATCCTATGAAAAACATAAAAAAAGGTGCATAAATTCTATTTTTTTTCCTTAATACAATGTAAAAACAAAAAAACAGATAGCAACAAATACTGGAACACAATAACAGAAATAACAACAAAAATAAACTGAAAACAGAAACAGACTCAAAAACTAAAACAAAAAACACAACAAAGATAGACAAACATAAAATAGAAAATAGACAAACAAAATACAGACAGCTAAACCAAAAATAGAAATAGAAAACATATGGAAACAGTAAACAAAAAACAAAAACGTAAACAAAAAATAGATAATAGATAGAAAACAATAAACAGATAGAAAACTAAAACAAAAGATAGATTTTGTAATCCTTCACCCACACTTGAAATGCACATTGTCCTCAATGTAAGCATACAAAGAAATGCAAACAAAGAGACAACAAATAAAAGAAGGGAAAAGGAAACTCCCCAAATGTCATTCAAGACGCGTCATCACACAAAATTGGCAAGACCAAAGAGATATCCGCCACAAGCTCCTCCTCCACTTGAGAGCTCTCATAAAATACTTTGAGTTGGTGACCATTGACCTTGAAGACTTTGTCGATAACTTCATTTTTAATTTCAATTGCACCATGGGGAAAAACATTAGTAATAACAAAAGGTCCATCTCATCTAGATCGCAGTTTGCCGGAAATAAGCTTAAGGCGAGAGTTAAACAAGAACACTTTTTGGCCACTATGGAACTCCTTCCTAAGAATCCTAGAATCATGAAATCTCTTCACTTTCTTCTTGTAAATATTGGAGTTCTCATAGGCTTTTAAGTGGATCTCTTCAAGTTCTTACAACTGAAGCTTCCTTTCTATACCCGCTTCATCAAATGCCATGTTACAACTCTTTACCGCCCAATATGCACGGTGCTCAATCTCCACCGGAAGGTGGCATGACTTACCAAAAACCACCCTATAGGGAGACATCCCCAAAGGTGTTCGGTAAGCGGTCCTGTGAGCCCATAAAGCATCCTCAAGTAGCTTGCTCCAATCCTTCTTGTTGGGTTGCACCACCTTCTGTAACACTTGCTTGATCTCTCTATAAACACCTTTGCTTGCCCATTAGTTTGGGGCTGATAAGCTGAAGCAACTTTATGCACAACCCTATACTTCTGAAGCAAGGATGCCAGTGACCGATTATAGAAGTGGCTCCCCTGGTCACTGATAATGGCTCTAGGCACACCAAACCTGCAAAAAATGTTGGATCTCACAAAATCCATAACAACTTTAGAATCATTAGTTCTAGTATAATGACCCTGAGTCCTGGCGCGAACGGCGCAAGGTTCTGCGCGGATGGCCCAGGGTTTCTGCAGAACTCTTCTGCAGAAAATAGTTACAGAGATACGGCGCGATCAACGCCAGTGTGGCGTGATCAGTGCCAGTGTGGCGCGATCAGCGCCATGCTTTCTGGATGGTGGCGCCAGGTTGGCACGAGTGGCGCCATAGCTTCTGGGAGTTGACGCCAGGGGCACCAGGTCGGCGCGAGTGGCGCCAGACAACCCAGAGGACCTGTCCATCCCTGATGGTTGGCACCGTTGGCGCGAAGATGGCGCGGTTGGCTCCATAGTTCCTGGAGGTTGGCGCGAGTGGCGCCTTGGTGGCGCGGGTGACGCCACTGGTTCTGGAGGTTGGCGCGGTTGGTGCGGGAGTGGTGCGGATGGAGCCATGGGTTTTGGAAGCTGGCGCGATCAGTGCGGCAGCTCGGGCAGACCTAGTATATAAAGGCCATTTTACGAGTTTTTGGCCCAAAACCTTGCTTCTTCTTCCTCCAGCGCCTTGTCCTCCATTGTTGAGCTTTTAAGCTTCCTAAACCTTTGTTTGTTCACCAAATCACTTCCTTGATACACCAATCTTGTTGGAAAACACTTGGTGAGCTTGAATCCTTCATCAATTCTCCTTGAAAACCCCCACATCAAAGAATCCCCCTCTCAAGGGAAGTTTATAGAACTCGAGTTTGGCGAGGAACGGCGGCGATTCGCGGATGCCCGGGCTAGGGAGAGTCGTCCTTAGGCCTTCCTTGTCATCTTTGAGGTAAGAAACTCGAGATTCACTGCTTGATTTGTGAGGTGGGGTTTTGGGTGAATAGTGACCCACTTGTGATAGAGCTATTATTAGCCTTGGGTCCTTTAGAAACATGTGTTTAGAATGTTGTGAGGATGAAGGATTAGCTCTCAAATGTTAGTTTGGTGAACTTTGATTCTTGGCTCTATGTAATGCATGTATAGTTGTATGTTGAGTTGCTTAGCTATGTTGTGACATGCAAGAGCCTTGGTATGTGGCTTTGATGTGCTTGGGAGGCTGTTGGAACGGTGTCTTGTGTGTGAAAAGAACCGTTCAAGTCATATGTGTATCCTTAAGCCTTTGGTCTGTTTAGAGCTTTGAGCTCTTAATGTTGGCTTGCACCGAGTCTTGTGATGACTCAGGGGCCTTGTTGAGATGAGATAGACCGCCGAGGGTTTATGAGATGGCTTGTGAGTGATAAGCCTTGATGAACCTTAAGTTAGAGGACTTGTGGATTGTGGAAAGGACTGAGGTTCCTTTCATTGAGACGGTTGAGAACCGTGTTGTATGCTTGTGCCTGATATGGCTATATTGATGTTTGATATGTAATTTGTGTGCCTTGTATAGGGCGTGACATCGCGGGTGTCAGTGGTGTAGATCACAGAGCAAGGGAAGAACTGCAGAGCTCGGCTTTGCCAGGTAAGTTCTTGGTCCCTTGGGGATGTTTCCCACTTGCTTGTGCTCCACCATACTCCGAGGGAGTGATGGTTGCATTCATGATACATGCATTAATGGATGTTGCATACTCATAATGATATATGTTTGTATCTGTGCTTGTATGTGTATGATACCTGTTGTTAGATCTTCTGGCCAGTTAGATAGATATGGACCTCCCTAGGAGTAGAGCGCAACTCCTAGTTTAGTTTGCTCGTGGGTGATGATGATCCCAGGGTGATGATCCCTTAAAACCAAGAGATAGGTGTGTCCCATTGCGGTTGATTGCCTATTCTCAGAGGTACCATATACGTGCGTCCATGCGTAAGGGGTAGCTCCCGATGGGATGGCACGGGTGTGATTTCCGGTCTCACACTGAGGTCGGTGTTGATGCGATCCACCGTACATAGAGCATGATGACTTGCTTATATTGTTATGAGGGCCGAGAGGCCAGTTTATTTGTGATGCCTGATGACTTGTGTCATGGAAAGTGAGCCAGGGTGGAAGAGATGCCTCCAAGGACCCTGAGCTTACTGAGATGTTTATCTCACCCGTGTGGGGATTATGTGGTTTCAGGTGACTCTTCCGGCAGAGAGGAGCGGTCTCAGGGCGGGAGGCCCCAGTAGAGACGGTACCTGCTTGGCTGTGAGGCAGCTTGAGGAGAGCTTGGAGGCTCGGCTTTTGATGTTTTGTACCCCTGTAGAAGGAAGATGTGTGTGTGCACACATGTATTCTTTTGTTGTGTATATGCTATGTATGCCCTCGTGTGAGGAAGGATCTTTGAGATCAAGAGCACTCGGATGCTTATTCTTTTGTATAGACACTTCGAGTGTCAGATGATGTATTTGTACATAGCCAGCTTATGTTATGTAACGATGTTTCCTCCTGTTTATATCTGTTGAGATATTTGTGCATATCTGCCTATGGTTATGTTTATGTGATCTGGATCAGCAGGGGCTTGCCTTGTTTGTGCTGAGATGTTTATATTCCATACATAATGTAATCAAGAAATATGGTTTTCGATTATGCTTCCGCAAGTTTTTAATTAAAGTGATTAAGCGCTAATCTGATATAATCATAATGATAATACACCGGGTGCACACGGGGTGTTACATCTAGTGGCCTTAGCTTCAACCCATCTAGAGACATAATCAACAACAAGCAAAATATATAAAAAATCATGAGAAACAGGAAAGGAACCCATAAAATCAATACCCCACACATCAAAATCTCACAAAAAATAATGGGTTGCTGAGACATCTCATGCCTATGTGTAATGGTTCCTCTTGCTCTCTGACACTGCTCATAAGTGGTGATAAAATGATGAGCATCTCTAAACAAGGTGGGCCAAAAGAACCCACAGTCTAATACCCTCCTAGCGGTCCGCTGAGGACCAAAATGACCTCCGGTAGGTGTGGCATGACAAAACTAAAGAATAGACTGAATCTCATGATCTGGCACACACCTTCAAATCATTGGGTCACTACCAAACTTCCACAAATAGGATCATCCCACACATAATATTTAGCATCACTCTTAAGTTTATCTATTTGGGACCAAGATGCATGAGGTGGGACAATAGATGTAACAGTAAAATTCACAATGTCAACAAACCAAGGTGTGACATGCGATGAATGCAAATGCATCAAATGCTCATCAGGGAAATTATCATGAATAGGAAAGGACTCAAGAGGTCCCTCAATCCTACTCAAATGATCAGCAACCAAGTTTTTTGCACCACTTCTGCCCTTGATCTCAATGTCAAACTCCTAAAGAAGAAGCATCCACCTAATCAATCTAGGTTTAGCATCAAGCTTCTTCAACAGGTACTTCAAAGCTGCATGGTCAGTAAAGACAGTTATATGGGAGCAAAGCAAATAAGATCTAAATTTATCTAAAGCAAAAACAATAGCCAAAAGCTCCTTCTCAGTGGTGGTGTAGTTAACTTGGGCTGCACCCAAAGTGCGTGAAGCATAAGCAATGACATGGGAGAGTTTATCAACTCTCTGTGACAACACAACCCCAAGTGCTAATTAGAGGCATCACACAAGAGCTCAAAGGGAAGCTCCTAATCTGGTGGCTGCATGATGGGAGAGGTAGTAAGCTTCTTCCTCAATCCCTCAAATGCCTCTTTGCAAGGCTGGTCAAACATAAAGTCTACGTCTTTTTGAAGAAGCTTGGACAATGGCAATGCAATCTTACTAAGATCCTGAATGAATCTTCTATAAAAACATGCATGTCCAAGAAAAGAATGCACTTCCCGCACAGAAGCGGGGTAAGGTAAAGAAGTGATCACATCAATCTTGGCCCTATCAACCTCAAGACCTCTACTAGAGACCAAATGCCCTAAGACTATACCCTCATGCACCATAAAATGACATTTCTCAAAGTTAAGAACAAGGTTAGTCCCAACACATCGGTCAAGCACTCTAGAGAGACTATCCATGCATCAAAAGAGGAGCCATAAACAGTGAAATCATCCAGAAACATCTCCATCAACTCTCTAACAAATCAAAAAAGATACTCATCATGCACCTTTGGTAGGTGACAGGTACGTTGCATAGGCCAAAGGCATCCGGGTGTAGGCAAATGTGCCAAATGGGCAGGTGAATGTGGTCTTGTGTTGATCCTCTGGTGCAATATGAATTTGCATGTAACCGGAAAAACCATCAAGGAAGCAATAATGTGATTTACCTGCTAACCTCTCTAGAACTTGGTCAATGAAGGGAAGAGGAAAATGGTCCTTGCGAGTTGCTTGGTTAAGTCTCCTGTAGTCAATGCAAACTCACCAACTGTTGGCTACTTTAGTCTGAATCAACTCATTATCCTGGTTCTTCACAACCATGATACCCGACTTCTTAGGGACCACTTGGACAGGTGAAACCCAAGTGCTATCTGAGATGGGATAGATAATCCATGCAGGTAGTAACTTCATCACTTTCTTCTTCACCACATCAAGAATAGTGGGATTCAGCCTCCTCTGTGGCTGCCTCACTGGCCTAGAATCATCCTCCAATAGTACTCGATGCATACAAATGGAAGGATTGATTCCAGGGAGGTCAGCAAGTGTTCATCCAATGGCCTTTTTGTGGCCTCTCAAAACATGCAGTAACTTATCTTCAAGCTCAAGTGATAGACTGCTAGATATGATGATTGGAAGCTTCTGAGCATCATCTAAATATGCATATTTGAGGTGCTTAGGTAGTGACTTCAGCTCCAAGGAAGGTGGCTGAATGGTGGAAGGCAAGAAAAGGTTGGTGGCTGAAGGAAGGGAGATAGGAAAATCAGCATTTGTACCTGCAACACAATCAGAATCAAGTGCGGAGGAAATCTTCGCACAAATACTACAGACAACAGCAGAATCATCACAGGTACAACCAAGATCAAAATCATAAAAATCATCAGAAATATCTACATTATCTACTGCAACATCAATGACATCAATAAGAAAAACAGAATGCTCCTCTACAAGATGTCTCATGGCATCAAAAAGGTTAAACTGGACAATGTCATCACCAAACTCCATGGAAAGAGTTTCGGCATACACGTCAATTTTGGTCCTTGTTGTTATTAAGAATGATCTCCCTAGGATCAATGTGGAACCATGGCTGGAAGACTCATTCTCCATATCCAAAATGTAAAAATTTGCTAGAAAGATCAAATTATTGACTCTGACCAGCACATCTTTAATAAGTCCAAGTGGAAGCGCAAGACTCCTGTTGGCTAAGTGAATGACAACACCAGTGGGTTTCAAATCACCAAGATGTAATGATCTGCAAACCGATGTGGGCATGACATTAATGGAAGCTCCAAGGTCACACATGGCATCTGTAAAGGTACAATCTCCAATGGTGCAAGGGACAATGAAAGTGCCAAGATCCTTGCACTTTGGTAGCAGGGTGGATACTGGAATGGCATCAACAGTTTTGCCCTGTATAAATGCATAAACGTTTGTGTTCATATTCACTTGCTCATTTCCCTTTAGCTTCCTCTTGTGGGTGCACAAATCCTTCAAGAACTTTGCATATTTTGGAATATGTTTGATGGCATCCAATAGGGGAATGCTGACTTCCACCTCTTGAAAGTCTCAAGCAGATCAGAATCAAACTCCACTTTCTTTGCAGAAATGGATCTATAAGGAAAAGGTAATGGAATCTGTTTTGGTGCAGAATCTATTTTGGCACCATCATCAATTTTTTTACCAGCACCAGCATTAATTTTAGCACCAGCATCTGGAAGCTTTGTGCCACTCCTCAAGGTAATAGAACTGACATTCTTCGGATTGATTACTGGTTGTGCTGGAATGTTGCCAGAACCTTGCTGCTGCATCTGGTTGACAGTTGTAGCTAACTGTCCAATCTGAGTCTACAGGTCTTGGATGGTGGCACTGACATTTTGTTGAAACTGGATGTTGCTGGTTGCCATTTAGTTCATCAAATCCTCCAAGGAAGGTCCAGAACTGGTCTGCACAGGTTGTGTAGATGTGGGTGCAGGTTGCTGGAATTGTGGCTGTTGTCTGAACGGGGAGGTTGGTATTTGCTGGTGGAAGGTGGATATTGCTGTTGTTGAGGTTTGAATGGCTGTATAGTTGTTGTGTCTGCTGCTGGTTTTGTGGACCAGAACCGTACCTCAAATTCGGATGATCTCTCCAACCAGGATTATAAGTGTTGGAGTAAGGATTATACTATTGTTGAGGTCTAAATGGCTGTCCAGGTTGTATGGCAGAAACTTCAGCAGCTTTTTCTGTTTCTTGGAGAGTGGGACAGGAATCTGTTGGATGATCCCAAAATAAAAACAAGTTTTATCTCTTGAATCAGTAAAAAAAAAGAGAGTCTAAATCGTATCCCAAAATAATGAACATTGATTTGGAAGTATTATTTTGATTCACTTTTAAGACGAGTTATGAAAGATTAAATTGAACTTCTTAAAAGATAAAAAATCAAACTAAAAATATAAAGGGCTACAAGTGTTATTTAGCATATAATTTCATACATTTTTATTTTATTTTCTTATTATTTTTAAGATTTAAATATGTTTTTGGTCTTGTAAGTTAGCATAAATTAATGTTTTTTCAATTTTGATTCTTGTAAATTTTTTGTTCTTTTTTAGTTTTTTTAAGTTTGTATTTTTTTAATTTTAGTCTCTTTAAAATTATAATTTTTTGTGTATAATCCCTATAAATTCATGCTTACAGAGGTCAAAATTAAAAAAATACAAACTTATATGGATTAAAAATAAGTAAAATATTTTAGAAGGACAAAAATTGAAAAATTATAAACTTACATAGATTAAATTAGAAAAATGAACTTATTTTTAAAAAAATGAAAAACATATTTAATCTTATTTTTTTAATTTAATTTTAGCGTGTAACTCGTGGGTGTGTGATATTTTTTGGTGTTGTTAATGTGGTACCCGTTTTCGTTTGTGTTATGGAAAGGTCAAATGTATCGTTTCTATGCGACCGAGATGGCAAGATTGGTTGATAGATAATTAAACCAATTTTGGTGGCAATATTCAATTGTAAGTACCACTAGCTATATCTATCTACCCCTTTAGAATTTGATCAGTGTTCTCTTCCAAGCCATATCCAATTATGGCAAAATCTACATGTTCTGGTTTATTTTTAAATGGTTGTGATTTGTGAAACAAAGTGCTTCTTATGCGTTGGAAAATTTGTATCTATTCTAATCGTGTCATGTGTGACTTCTGTTCAAGCTTGGCTCTACAAGAGACAAGAAACAGCAGAGGACGTAAAAAAAAAAACAAGAAATTAAAACTATGGTATAAGTTGTCAGAATCACTTGACCTGAAAATTAAGCTATTAAGGAACGCCCTGAAAATGTTTTAACTCTTTACAGCTCCTCCTATGAAAGCCCTCTAGACAAGAAAACTCATGTTTATCTTCCTATCTAAAAAGTTTAATTGGTGTATCATGTTTGCTACTTTGGTTGCACGGGAAAACAAAACAAAGAAAATATACAAGAGAATAAGAAACAACTTGGTTTTAAAGCCATCTAAACCAGATACTAAGCCTTTCAGTGATTCAAACTCAAATCTGTTGTATAAACAAAAATATTCACAGATCATTCACTGCTAACCAATTACAAAAAAAAATTCTACAGCAATGGATAAGGAATTTCATCTTATGTTTTCTAAAGAGAACCAAACATTTTTTCAAGCCAAATTCTGTATCAGTTTGTCCTGAATTTGCTGGCTTAGTTTGAGTGAGTAATGTACCTTCAGGAGTGTACTAAACTAACAGTTAATGAGGAATTCCAATGACACTCTCTTTATGATTGGTTGAAATTTATTTAAAATCACCAAATTTTGGTGAGTCTCAATTCTAAATCAGGTGAGAGAATCATTAAATAAGAATAAGAGGTGAGATCCACCAAAATTGATAATTTTCAATAAATTTCAACCAATCATAAAAGGAGAGACCGAGAGTGTCACTAGCATTTCTCATAATTAATACAACAGCTACTAGCAGGTGCGGCATGGCTGTATCACTTATGAATAGAAAAAATCACACAAAATGCATGTAATTGCAAAAAAGGAATTGATCCTTGTGGCGTGGATTCATACCGATGTATACTCAGGGTCAAAATAGCCAAAGGTGCCAAGTACTTTTGCAGTAACATTTGTCTCCTGTCCTTCTGGCATTAGTTTGGCAAGCCCAAAATCAGATATCTGCATGATGATTGTTAATTTAGACTCAGTACTTATATATTGTGGTATATGTAAAACCATGTTATAAGTCATTGCCGGTAGTTTATACATACCTTTGCTTCAAATTTGGCATCTAGAAGAACATTGGTGGATTTGAAATCTCTATGAACAATAGGAATTCCAAGACAAGAACTTGAATGAAGATAAGCAAACCCTTTTGCTGCTTCCAGTGCCACTTTAAGTCTTAAAGGCCGATCCATTTTTCTTTCTCCAATTCCTAAAATTAGACATTGATTAATAGAAGATGGATGTAAGAAGATTTTCACATAATGTGGATTTTGAGTACATGACTTGCCATTCAGATGATCTTGCAGGTTCCCATAATGCATATATTCGTATACTAGGAACCTATGCTTCCCATCAGCACAGTATCCTATCAAAGAAACAAGATTTGGGTGGTCAAGTCTGCTTAATAAGTCAACCTCCACTCGGAATTCGTGCTCCCCCTCTGCTGCTTTAATTGCTGGCAGCTCCATCTTCTTGATTGCTACAACCTTCAGAAGTAAATCCATTAGTATGTATGTATTTGTGGCTAAATCACAAATATGGAGTCCTATAGTACTTTGATATGACTCAATCTGTGTGCTATTTTAATTCAGTGATGTTATTGCAAGCAATTATAAGAAGCATCATTTGTTTATGGAAGCTACAACTTTCATGTTACACAATTTTTTTTAGAATTATATATGATGACTTCTTTTGGGTTATATAAGTTATATCCAAAACACATTACCTCTCCTGACTTCAAAGTGCCCCTGTAGACCCTACCAAATCCTCCTTTTCCAAGCAGATTATCATCACTGAATGAACATGTTGCCTGTTCCATCTCCTTGAGTGTGAAAACAGATGATCTATGCCTCCTTTTTGTAGGTTGTGGTGTTTGATCTTCAAGCTGCCAAAACTCTGCAGGTTTATAAATCCCTGTATAAAGAGGGTGAATGTATAATTTGTTACTAGTTATGTTACAAGGAGATTTCACTCAGTATAAGTACAAGCTTACAACATGAAAAACAAGAAAAGGAGGAAGAAAATACAAGGGTCTGAATGATCTTGAGACTCGCTTCTTCGACGCTTGTTCCAAGCTGAGACCAAACCAAATGGCATGGTGACTCTATATCTTGTATTGTTTTGTTCAAGGTTTTAAATTGTAGTTGTGGTCGTGATTTTTCCGTGATGGTTGATATTGCAGTCAATGTGGCCGGGGAGAGTTTGTAGCTGAAATTGCAGTCGTTTTTTAAAATCTTGTGTGTTAAGAGTTGAAGTGGTAGATTCTAACAAACCAAATGCTCAATTGGAAATGCTCAAATAGAATGCTCAATTGGAAATACTAAAAAAAAAATGCTCAATTGGATGGAGATGACACCCTTTGAGATACATGTGCATTTCTCCAAGAAGTCCATGAAGTGAATCACATTGGAATAGTAATTGGCATGCATTTGAGGGAGCCTTTACCATATAAAAATATTTTCATAGTAAGAGAATCCTGTGTGCAGTACGTATGGAGCAAGTGAAGCTATATGAGAAGAATACTCAATAACACAAGGATATGAAAGAGATGTACTTTCAGGAAAAGAGAAAGCTGAGAAAAGAAAAGTAGACACTGCTTGCTTGTCTTTTGGTTGGGAAGTGGTGGTGGTGGGGTGCTTTACTTTGACAAGGAAATGGAAACTGCACTATCGTTCTCCATTTTCATCTATTTTACGTTTTACTTGTTTATACGTCTTGAAAATGCAATTGGGGGGGTTGGGAGGTCCCTTTCGTTTGCTCTCTTCAGTCTTCATCATAAATATATTGCTCCTAAATTAATCTTTTCTCTTGTATGGTGTAGCCGTCGTTGTTACTATTAATGTCTATCATCATCAGCAATTGACTATGATTTTGATTTTCTATAGGAACAATGGTATATCTACTAATCCATGAGCAATTAATGCAGGACCCAACAACCAAGATCTATTTGATAGTCAATTACCATCCCCATTAAATCTATGGCATGGAAAAAAAATTTACTTAGGAGACTTTTAAAAATTAAGGTTATCATTTTTGCTGGCAATTAATAGTAATTTGTGAGAAATATACTGTCTAAAAATCAAGCATTTAATAACTTGTGACTTGTGAGGCTGTGAAAAATAAAGAGCACGAGTTTTTCTTCTTTTCAGTCCTTTCTTTTTTGGTCGAACAGTGACTAGGAACTTGGTTGTGGTTGAAGTGTTATAGTTTCTCCCACTCCAGTTTCCCTATTTGTGCTCCATAGGGTGTACTTAGGAATTGGGAAAAGAAAGGACGGGAAGGAGTCATGAGAAAAATAAGGGAAATGGGTGGAAACTAAGTTTTTTTTGTCTAACCAGACTTTCATTAAGGAATACAAGTGTTGAATCACTTGCTCCAACAACTTTTGGTGGATGGAAACTAGTTGTTTTCCCTTTTCTATTGTATAAATTTTTTCAAAAATGACATTTTTGTGTGATCCTTTACATCACATTTAGAAACCTTCAAAATAAATTGATATTTATTTGAAAATTTCCTTTCCTCTTCTTAATGTACACTTAGTTTATAGTATTACGGACCAAAAAGGAAAACAAGGATTCAAGAAATACAATCTATATTATCATATTAAACATAATTCATACAAAATATGTGAATTGCTGTAGACTTCCTAATATATGTCTTCAATTCCTATAAATTAAAAAAAAAAAACATAATACATTCATATGAAATCCATATTAGGTGTGAATCATGAATAAATCCTTTTCTCTTCAAATTCATACTTCCTAATTAATGTTGTGTCATTAATTATATAAATTTATATTATATGTTTATACATTTTAATTTGTAACTATATAAATTGAATTCAAATTTTATTTATAAATATAATTCTCTTCAATTTTAATAATAGAATAAATCTTATTCTTTTAAAACATATTAATTTAATTTATAATGTATAATCTAACGAAAAGAAAAATAACTTTCATTTCTTTACTTGGTGTATCGTCGAGCATATGGATTAACTATTGTGAAGTTATTTCATATTAGGCTATGTTTGGTGTAACACCCAAGACATTGACATAACTCATAATAATTTATTTATTAATTTTAATTATTAAGAAAATGAGTGTAAATTTTTTCACCTTGTTTCGAGGCGTATAAATATGAGATTTGGAAACAAAGAAACATTTGTGAGCAATTACATATATAAAGAACCATGATTTTCTTTTATTATAAATTCAGTATGTAAAACACAATTTGAAGATACGAAAACAAATCGTAGCTACCTTAAACTGTATAGTAAAATAACCTAGTCAAAGCAATATACAAGTCTACCCTAACTCAAAACACAATATAAAATAGCTGGTCTCCATGTCCAGTATATCCTTGCCAGTCTTTGCAATCTTCGTAATATTAGCAACAACACCAGAGATTGATCATTAGGCATGATATAGGAGTGAGGATTTGATTTCAAATTTATCTATATGTTGATGGAAAAATGACTACCATCAATCATACAATTTGCTAGACTCTTCAGGGGAACATAGTATTTATCTAATTATAACATCTTGATCGTCTAGGCTCAATATGGATCCATACTCCCTGATTTAAATTGTCTGGGAGTACATACACCTCAACCTATGGCAAAATCCTTCATCTTTCACAGATAAACTCAAACGATCTAAATTAGGACATCTACAATCCTATACTACTACAGCACTACCCTTCAAGGTCGGTTATTTGGGCCAAACAAAGTCGGTTTTGGAACCGACCTTGTCTCCAACGTCGTAAAATAGGCCACCAAACAACGTCGGTTTTTATAAGAACCGACTTCGAAATAAAAAAAATATATATCATGTTTTTTTTAAAAAATCTCTGATATCTAAGTCGGTTATTTAGAAAACCAACTTAGAATGTACCAATACAAAGTCAGTTATTTTAAAAAACTGACTTAGATAACACGGAAACAAGGTCGGTTTCTTAAATAACCGACTTAGAATGCTTGAATTCAAAGTCAGTTCTTTCAAAAAACTGACTTAGATAGCGCGGATACAAGGTCGGTTCTTCAAATAACCGACTTAGAATGGTTCAATTCAAAGTCAATTCTTTTAAAAAACCGACTTTGATGTTCCCAATTTTTTCTTAAAAGGCCATTTTATTTTTCGAATTTCCCATTAATTAACAAAATAGTGAAAATAGGCAACAATTTAAATGGACCCAAGATCGACTGCAATTTAAATTGACAGCAATTTAAATAGGCAACAATTAACAACTACTCAAGTAGCTAGGTTTAAAAGAATAGGAAAAAAAAATCAATCAATTAAATAGATGAAAATCAAGTATTAATCATAAGGCTCCTCAGTGTAGTTCCTGAAAATCAAGTATAAACCCATGATTATCAGTGTGCAGTGAATATACTTTCATTTCTTTTAAGTTTTAACACAATACTAGCTATTACTATAACACAATACTAGCTATTACTATAACACAATACATTTGAGGCCATAGAGATGACATAAGCTCCAACTGAATGACTCCCCAGTTTAGCGGCAATTTGGAATGTATCCAATAGTTCTTTAACATCAGCATGAATCTAAAAACAACAAATCAAGATACCAATTAGAAATAGCCAGGAACATTTAATAGAAAAAAAATTAAGCGACTACAACTTTTAATTGTTAGTTACTTGAGATAAATAAGAATGTAAAAAGTATAGTTAAGTTTGATCTGGCTAACATTATGAGAATAATAAATAAGCTAGGCAACAAATGAACACTTTTGGTGTTCTTGGTTCTTGCCTCCAGACACATGGCTCTTCCACCAAGCACCTTGTGCACTAACTAGTAACTATATATCTTGCCATGAAGCAGGTACACCAATTAGTTCTGACTTCCCAATTAAAAAATTGACAATTACAGCAATCAGGCCTCTTTTATCATTAAAAAGTAATTAGGTATAGTTATAGTTATGTAAATACCCAAATCATGAGCACCCTTAATATTCAATAAGTGTATAATAAAATAGGATTATGATGACAAACAAAAAGAAATATTTAAAGAAAGTTTTAACACGTGACAATAAAAGCAAAGAAAATAAATAAGATCCAAACCGGAAACAATTGTCTCAACCAAGTAACACAAAACTTGAAATGCAAATGAAAGAAGGTATAGAGGCTAGAGCCAGAGCTTACAGCTTTTTCAATGCTTGATAACTACTGCATCCTGCTTGATAGGATTTTCTGCATATGAATTAGTGAAGCCATTGCTGTCCCTAAAATTCTTAACACAATTAAGTCTTTGCCAAGAAAAAGAGCAGTGCCCTTAGACTTGGAAAGGGTTTAAAAATTATTAAATGGTTAAACTATTATACTATTTCATTATGTTTTTGCTTACCCCTGTCTCTTCTTTGACTTCTCTAACTGCAGCAGTACAAATATCTTCACCCTGCAAATGAAATTCAAATTAATCAGAAAAGTATTTTTAATGTTTAATAATCAACAATAATTTTTTCTAACATAATTCGTCAACGCCTCCAGTAGGCAACTTCCAGATTCAGATCCAATTTTCCATATACTGATTCAGTATAAGCATCTAAACCTATGTCTTGATGTTGCTGAATGTCTTCATCAACATTTCCACAGTCCTTTTTGTTAATGCTATCTTCAACTTCTACATCATATTGACAGCAGTTTTCTTTAGTATCAATTTGAATACCCTT
>PYAF01001233.1:254931-286181 GCA_007407185.1 Glycine tomentella | reverse complement strand
GAAACACTATCTCTAATCTTCATGTAAGAACCCAATTTACAATAAGCTAATCTTTACAGAAATCAATTAAAAGATTTACACCTTCAAAGAATAAGGAAAGATTTCACCTGATAATCCAGAAAACATATGCATGTGAATGATTCAACAGGTTGAAAGAAAGATTACAGACTCAATGCATCCCTTTCCTTATGCTTTGAACATTAATGATGCTTCACTTCTTTAAGATCAAAAACCCATACGAATTTGTGAAGCCAAAATGCTTTTAGAAACCCAGAAATACACTAAAGAAAGCTTAGTAGTGTTTGTGATTGCTCAGATTTCGAAATTCTCAAAATTGTTTAAACACAGAGCAAGAGGTTCTATTTATAACATCTTTCTAACTGAAAATAATCGATTAAACACGCTCCTGTAATCGATTATTTCGCATATGTAATCGATTAAATCAAGAATGTAATCGATTAAAGTGCTCCTGATATGTTCTGGGTTTGAGCTATGAACAATGTAATCGATTATTCCGTGAAGTAATCGATTAAGACAGACAGTTATGTTTCTACAAATGCACTGAGTAATCGATTACGAAATTTGGTAATTGATTAAGACAGACAATCCTATATTCTCATATGTACTAAGTAATCGATTAAAATGATATGTAATCGATTAAATTAGTAGAATATGTAATCCATAGGCATAAATGTAATCGATTACGAACTCATGTAATCGATTAAGACAGTCAGTAAGATTTTCATTTTAGCCTATGTAATCGATTAATTTGATATGTAATTGATTACAATGTTCTTGATTTGTTTTCCAGAAGGCACGAAGAACAAAATAATCAATGCCATCAATGCTGTAATCAATTAATGCAGGAAAATATCATTTTTCCAAAAACTTTGCTTTTTAAATGCCTTACTTGTTAATTGCTTTTACTTAGACCTTCAATCTAACAATCCTAGATGAATGATTATGCATGATATGCTCTTGGATTATCAGATTACACAACTTCCCTTTTTACATGAATCAAATTGATCTTCATAGCTTCTTTGACATTTTTTTTCAATGAGGCATGTTGAAAGCACAAAACACCAAAGCTTGATCCTTGTCCATTTATGCATAGCTCCTCTTGAATCAACATCTTTGAGGATGTTGTTATGAATATATGCATATTGGATATATTATGTTACTTAAATTATGTTTATCATAAACTTACCCTATATTTTGTGTCTGTGGTTGACACCTGCTATGACCTCAATTTTATTTGGGCGAGCAGATGAACAGTAAGGAAAGATTTGGCAAGCTGTTTTTTGACGAAGGACTTTGTTGAAGATGTTTTGTTGTAATTTATATTTTAGTTATTTGTTCTATGTAATAGAATCTATATCAGTTTATATTTTATTTTACAAGTATATTCTACTTATAAATGTTAACCAAACATGGAAATCATTTGAATATTAGTTAATAGTAACTTTAGTTCAATATTTTTAAGTGAATTGACAAAGAATTTTCATTAAAAATTAATAACAATAAGATGGTAAGTTGGAGGCGTTTCATAGGGGTGTAGTGACCTGTTGGATATCCTTGCGGGGAAGAGTTTACGAATTTTAAGCATCCTGTAGAGAGAAAGGGATTGCTTAGAATTCCGATCGCTATCCACGATCGGTGCATTGATGAGCTCATGTTTGTATGTTGTGTATGTACATGGGGGTGCATGACTAGTTGGATATCCTTGCGAGGAAGAGTTTACGAATTTTAAGCATACTTGGAGAGAAAAAGGGATTGCTTAGAATTCTGGTCTTTATCCATGGTCAATGCATTGATGGTGCCCATGTTTCATACTTCATAATTGCATGGAAATAGAATGGTGGCAGTAAGTACCGAGGGTACTTGGGGGCATATCACTTTGTTCGGAACTCCCTTGTGACTCTGGCTAATCACCAGGGGAGAGCTTCCTGTGCACGACAGGATGACCTCGAGGAGCTACTGCATCATTTTCCTAAGTGAGAGTGCCATGTGGGAACGCTTAGGCTATTTCCTAAAGAATGGTACCACATTGGATTATGAGAGTTGAGTCAAGTGCATGCATCATTCTGAGCATAATTGATTTGAATTGTGGAAAAACATTGATGAACAATTTGTTGAATGTGTGATGAACTAATTTATTACTGAGAATAATTGTGGTTATCATCATTGTTTTCTTGTTAATCATTGTTATATGTTACTTGTCAATCTTGTATGATAAACTCACCCTTGCAATTTTCGTACCGTGTGGTTGGTACCTGTGATGATCGCGAACCTTCGTTTGTGGGAGCAGAAGAGCAGTTATAGGTGATATTGGAGGGAGATCTTTTTGTTGGAGTTGCCAAGCCGACGGGATAACGTTGGAATTTATTTTGGGAAAGAGTTATGTTTTGTTATTAACTCTTTCTTAGTTGGTTCCTTGATTCTTTTTGGTTGGGCATGTAAATTCCAGGCTTAAATATATGTAAAAACTAAACTAAGTTCTGACATGTGAATGACATATAATGGTCCAATTTATATATATGTATATTTATTTATTTATGTATTTGTGTGATGTCTGGTGAGTGTAGTATCACAAAAAATTTACTCTCATTTTCATAATCAAATTAATGGAGTTTTCATTGAAAATTGAAATTACACGTTTAGAGTAGTAATATCGTAGCGACGAGGCGGGTCGCTACATTAGTGGTATCAGAGCAGGTCGAACCTTTTCGGCTGGTGAGTTGTGAATCTGTTGTGTTTCTCTGTGCATTTTATGTTTGTTTGTTGAATGTTTGATGTTTGAGTATTTGACACTTTTGTAGTTGCTTGGGTTGTTTGTGTTTGTGACTTACGCACATTGTTGTTTTGCATGGGTTATGGAGATTTGTTAGTGCTGTCATAATATATTTGTATTCCTGGTGTTGTTTTACCAGGAGTTTCAATACCTTGCCACGGGTTATCAAATTGGCCATCTCGATGATTCGTGAAGTGCAATGGGACACTATGGCAAGCAGTCGGGAATACAAAGAGTAAAGAATAAGCGTTAATGTCTAGAGAGAGAGAACTGTTGTAGAGGAGTGATTTCTCGAGGCATCAACTCTCACGAGTAATTGAGTAAGGACTTGAGATAGGTATAAAATTATTTTATTCCTTTTTCTTGTGTGTATGCCTTTCATGTTCTCATTTCCTGGGATGTGTAAGAAGTGATGGCTGGACGAAATGATCTGTTATAGTTGATGCTCTCCAAGCCTTAGCCCAGGGTATGGGGGATCAGAAAAGAGGAGAAACTTAAGTTTTCTGTGTCTTCTTTAAGTAATGATCTTGTGGTAGAGAACCCAACTAGTGGTTCAATTTTAACTTCTGATGTGTGTTGAATTGCCTTGTAGAGATTTCTGGTAGAAAATTCTTGAATGATCTAATTTGTTTGCCTCTAAACCAAATTGATGTTATTCTGGGTATAGACTGGTTATCCTCCAACCATGTCTTGTTAAACTGTTTTGATAAAATTGTGGTGTTTGGTGATTCCAAAGTGAGTAGGGATATGATGTTTATCTCTGCCAACCAAATTGTGACATCTTTGAAAGAAAATGCTCAAGTGTACATGATCTTGTCTAACCTGGAAGTAGAGACCAAGGTTTCTATAGGTGACCTCCCTGTTGTTAGAAAGTTTCCATAAGTGTTTCCTATGGATATATCTGGTTTACCATCTGAGAGAGAGATAGAGTTTTCTATAGATTTGGTACCTGGTGTCGGACCCATATCCATAGCCCTTTATAGGATGCCTCCTATAGAGTTAGCCAAGCTTAAGAAACAATTAGAAGAGTTGTTGGATAAGCAGTTTGTGAGACCCAGTGTGTCTCCATGGGGAGCACCAGTGTTGTTAATGAAAAGAAAGATGGAACCATGAGGTTGTGTGTAGACTATCGCCAGTTGAATAAGGTGACGATCAAGAACAAGTATCCTTTGCCTAGAATAGACGACCTTATGGACCAGCTAGTAGGAGCTTGTGTGTTTAACAAGATAGACCTTAGGTCAGGTTACCATCAAACCGAGTGAAGTTTGAGGATATTCTGAAGACTGCCTTTAGGACCCGTTATGGTCACTACGAGTATTTAGTCATGCCCTTCGGTGTGACTAATTACCCTAGTATGCTCATTGATTATATGAATAGGATTGTTCATCCCTATCTCGATAGTTTTTTGGTAGTATTCATAGATGATATTTTGTAACATCCCCAAAATTATAAAAAAATGTGATAATTGGATAGAAGTATGTTTAGAGAAAAATAACTATATCACTCTTTCCAAGATGTAGAAATTACTAGAAAACCCTTAAGATAAAAATGTCAAAAATGCCCTTGGACATTTTTGAAAATGACCAAAAATACCCCTAGGTTGAATGACATAATTACCAAAATGCCCCTAGGCCAAAAATGCTCAAATAACTTTAGAAATTTTGTAGAAACTTGATGAAATTATAAAATACACTTAGTTGATTAAGTATCAACATATTTTGTGACACAAAACTCTAGAATAAAATTTCTACAAATTTTGGAAGATGACATTTTTTAGGCTGTATTCAAGAAAACTTAAGCATCAGAAAAATATAGGAAAATGGTACATAAAATCTATAGAATTTTCTCTTAATTATAGGATGAATAGACCTATTTAATAAAATGATTTCATAATTTTGATGGTCAGAAGAAGTATAGACCAATCAAAAATAAGATAAAGATGTAGTCTAGAATGAAAGGTTTATGTATTGCCCTGTATAAGACTGCTTGGGATTAATTTAAACTATCATTGGGATAAATTATTAGGAACATCTAGAATTCTAATATTCAAAATTTTCTTTAGATAAAAGAATTCAAATTAAATTGGATTTCTTTTTATGAAAATACCATATTGAAACTAGATTTTTATTCATCATCAAAAATGACCACATGTAGCATGAAAGGAAGAAAAATTAGTATTCCTTTTCTTTGAGCTTGTCATTCACGTGGAGAAGCATGGAGAATGAGGAAGAAGCTTCTTGAATTCAGCCACTTGGAAGATAAGCAATAAGATGAAAACAAGTGGCAAGACACTTGTATGGCATGGATGCAAGGTAACATAAAAGTCAAGCCAAGATTTCTCTACACTCTTCCATCTTGCACGTGGACAGATCTAGACATTATTTCAACAATCCCAACGGTCAAAAGTTACATATGTGAGATAGTAATGTACCTTTAAAATTTTAAGAAGATCCAACGGTTAATGAATCCAGAATTAGAATTTTACAAAAACAGGTTTGGGATAAAAATGCATAAAAATCTTCCTTGGCAAGCTACTTCACGAAAATGCAAGAGAAATAGAGAAACTTCATGATTTTGGACACTTGGAAGCAAAGGAGAAGAAGCTATAAGATCATGCCAAGTGGTAGGACACTTGGAAGGAAGAAAGGAAGGAAGCCCTAAGATTATAACAAGTGTAAGGACACTTGTAAAGGAATAATGATGGCTTATGAGATTTTTCTCTAAGTAATCATTTCTTCAACACTATATAAAGGGAGGAGGAGGAACCTATGTGCAAACCAATTCCAAGACCACTCCTTTCTTCAAACCTCATGTGAACTCTCTCCCTCACACCACTTTCATTTCATTTCATTTCATTTCATCTTTCCCTTTAAAGCTTAAATCAAGTAAACCCCATCACCTTGAAGAAATCACTTGTAGAGGCAAACAACCTTAGGAAGGATTTAACAAGCTTAGAAAGATATCAAGACTCAAATTCACTTGAGGTAGGTGAAGTTTAAATCTCTAGTTAATCAAGTTAATCAATGGTTTAGGTTAATTTACATGTTTTAGTAGGCTGATTTATGGTTGTTATTTAGGCTTGAATTTCGTAATATTTAAAGGTTATTCTATGATGAGAATATGTTGATTTAAGTTATAAGATAGATTATGATTTATACCCATCAATATTAGTGAAGTATCGAAGTCCATTTGATGATCTTTTGAGGTGATTTTAATGATACTTTGAACGGTTTGTTTATAATTTATGAACATGTTTTGATTTAAAATTTGAAGTAGAGGATGAATGGTGTGGAGTTGGTGCGAATCTTTGCTTGTAAAGGTTTAAAGGAATTAGATATTATTGAGGATTATTAGTTAGATTACTAACATAATTTTTCTGTAGTTAAGGTTATTCTCTGGTTATGCATAAGTTGGTAATAATCTTACTTAATTAAGGTATAGTGGTGTAACCATACTCATAAGCTTAATGGATAAGATATGGTGGTGTAACCATACTTATGATATATATGATGATATGATATATATATATATATATTATATATATATATTTTGTTTATGGATTTGATTTTTATGGATGTTGATATGTTGATGTGATTAAGATAGGTGGATTCATGTTTCCATGTTCCAAGTCTAGTACGAGGCTTTGGGGAAACAGAATCTGATGCTACATACAGTACGATATGTAGTACCTAGGTGCAAGGATATATGGCAAAATTCATGCATGTTTGCGTAAGACTATAGCAGCGTCCACACTCAGTGTGGCCACATACAGTACGATATGTGGAGGCCATTTGCCCTGGGGTAGTTTATCTCATGCATTCATATAGTTGCATATTGCTTGTGGATGTGTTTGATTTTTTTTAATGATTTTACTAACAAAATAATAGGGTCGGGATTTAGCTTTGCCTACTGAGAAATTTATTTCTCACCCCATCTGTTTCATTTTTTTTTTAGATGGCAATGATGGACAGGTTTCATGAAGCCTTGGAGTAGTGAAGAAATATAAAAGAAGTTATATAACAAACTGGATATTTGAGAAAGTAGTGTACTTGTATTATATAAACTTTTGTATCAGAGACATTGGCTATGTATATAAGTAACAAATCTTTTACAGATTTTACATTTTAAAAACGTTACTATTATACATCTCTTAGAAATTTATCCTTAAGTAAAAATAAAAATAAGTAAATATTTAGGTCGTTACATATTTTTGTATACTCTAAGACTAGAGAGGAGCATGAGAAACACTTGAGGATTGTGCTGGAAACCCTTAAAGACCAAAAGCTTTATTTTAAGTTGTCCAAGTGTGAGTTTTGGTTAGAGAAAGTTAGTTTCTTAGGACATGTGATATCCCAAGGTGGTATAGCTGTAGATCCTTCTAAGGTATATGTTGTTCTTAAGTGGGAGAGTCCTAAGTCGGTGTTTGAGATTAGAAGTTTTCTGGGTTTAGCGGGATATTGCTGGAGATTCATAGAAGGTTTCTCCAATTTAGCCTTGCCTTTGACCAAGCTAACCCGTAAGGGTCATGTTTTGGTGTGTGAGCATAGTTTCCAAATCCTTAAGGAAAAAATGACGGCAACGCTTGTCTTAGTTTTGCCTAACCCAAGAGAATCCTTTGAGGTGTATTATGGTGCATCAAAGATGGGTTTGGGAGGATTATTGATGCAGAATGGTCAGGTAGTGGCCTATGCTTCTAGACAACTCAAGACGCATGAGAGGAATTATCCTACCCATGATTTGGAGTTAGCTGCTGTAGTTTTTTCTCTTAAGATGTGGAGGCACTACCTGTTTAGCTCTAAGTTTGAAGTGTTTAGTGATCATAAAAGTCTTAAGAATTTGTCTAGTCAGAAATAGTTAAACATGCATCAGAAGAGATGGTTAAAGTTTCTTAAGGACTATGATTTTGAGCTTAATTATCATCCTGATAGAGTCAATGTAGTGGTTGATGCTTTGAGTAGGAAGTCCCTGCATGTATATGCTCTGGTGGTTAAGGAGTTAGATCTCTTAGAATAATTTAGGGACCTTAGCCTTGCATGTGAGATTACCCCTAATAGTGTGAGACTAGAAGCTTTGAGAATTACTAATGAATTGCTAAGAGAGATCAGAGAGGGCTAGAAGTCTGATCCTTTTCTGAGGACTCAGTTAGAAGCCATAGCGTTAAGGAAAGATAGTAGTTTCAATGAAGGATCAAATTGAGCCCTGAGACTTCAAGATAGAATCTGTGTCCCCAGTGTACCTGAGCTTAGGAAGATGATCTTGGAGGAAGGGCATAGGAGCAACTTGAGCATCCACCCTAGTGCTACCAAGATGTATCAGGATTTTAAGACAATGTTTTGATGGCTAAACATGAAGAGAGAGTTTAGTGAGTTCGTGTATGCATGTTTAGTTTGTCAGAAGGCTAAGATAATATCAGAGACCCTCAGGTAAATTGCAACCCTTAGAGATACCCCAGTGGAAGTGGGACAATATCTGTATGGACTTTGTTGTAGGACTACCTAGATCCCCGAGAGGTTTAGATTCTATCTGGGTTATTATTGACAGATTGATCGAATCTGTTCACTTTATCCCCATCAATATCAGGTTTTCCTTAGAGAAGTTGACCTCCTTGTATATTAGTGAGATTGTCAAATTACATGGTGTGTCGTCTAGCATAGTATCTGATAGAGATCCTCGATTCACCTCTAGGTTTTAGGAGAGTCTGAACAAAGCATTGGGAACCAAGCTTAGGCTAAGTTCAGCCTATCACCCTCAAACTGATGGTCAGATTGAACGGACCATTCAATCTCTAGAGGACCTTTTGAGGGCGTGTGTATTAGAATATAAGTGTAGTTGGGAGAGTTTTCTACCGTTGATAAGTTCACCTATAACAATATTTTTCATTCTATCATTTGCATGGCTCCCTACAAAGCTCTGTATGGTAGAAGATGTAGGACACCCTTGTGTGGCTAGAACCCAGAGATAACCTCACTTTAGGACCTGAGGTGGTATAACAAACAACTGAGAAGGTCAAGTTGATCCAAGAGAGAATGAGAACTGCTCAGAGTAGGTATAAGAGTTATTAGGATAAGAGGAGGAAAGACTTGGAATTTGAGGTTGGTGACCATGTATTCTTGAGAGTCACTCTGTGGACTGGGGTTGGTCGAGCCTTGAAATCTCGAAAATTCACACCTCGTTTTATTGGTCCCTTCCAAATTCTCAAAAGAGTCGGCCCTGTGGTATATCAAATTGCATTACCCCCGTCCATTTCTAACCTCCACAACATCTTTCATATGTCTCAACTCCATAAATATATCCATGATCCTTCTCATGTAATCGAATTAGATAACATTCAAGTAAAGGAAAAAATCACATATGAAACATTGCCTTTGAGGATCGAGGATCGATGAACAAAGCACTTAAGAGGGAAAGAGATTTTGTTGGTCAAGGTGATCTTGGGAGGTACATAAGGAGAGAAAGCAACATGGGAACTAGAGAGTCAGATGCGAGAAGCCTATCCAGCCTTGTTTGAGTCAGGTAAATTTCGGGATGAAATTTCTAAAAGGGTGGGAGAGTTGTAACGCCTTGAAATTTTAATAACCGAAAATAGATGTTTGATGTATTTCTTGTGTTATTTTATTATTTGATTAGTTTAAATTATTTGAATTATTGTGTAAATTATCCTTGTGCAATTGCTTGGTGTGGATGTTAAGTTATGTGGAGTTTGTTTGAGCTATGTTGAAATGTGTGATTTATAGTTTGACCCAAAACCGGTTTTGGTAAAACCACAATCTTATATTTGTTAACTATTGGATCACCTTCAAATTTTGACAGTAGGTTCACAACCCATCTCTGCATATTTGGACCATTGGTATTTCCATCATAACAACTGTTGAAGTCGCGCTAAGCGCAATTCCAGATGGAGAGGAAATTACGTTGAGCCAGACGAGCGCGCTGAGCGAGAATTACAGTTTATAAATACGTCCAACAGTGCAGAAAAATGCATTTTTCACTTCTCTCTTTCTCTAAACTCTCAACCAAAACCCTAGCACGTGCCACCGTCGCTTGCTTTCGGACCACCGCACCAAGAGGAACACTTTAATTAGAGCGGAATATTCAAAATTCAACTCGAGGATTTGGTAGAGAACGGAGCCTCCAATCCTCTTTTCTTGGTTTCTTTGAGGTTGTCATGGTTTCCTTGTCTTTTTCTAGTTAGTTTAAGCCTCTCTTAGTATCTCTTGTGATTTGGGTATCATTATTCGGTGTTTTTACATTTTCTTTGAAAATGAGACATTCTAAAAGTTTTCTTTTTATAAAATTGATGTTATTCTGTGACCTTCATTAAGCCCCGGTCACATTGGTGTGATCGGAATTTCAAAATGATGTCTTTTTGATGTGGACTTCCAAAACACCACTTTAGCCCCTTTTAAATTTGAGTGGGTATTTGACTCCGCATGTTAATATTGACCTTGTCTTTGAAATCTATACTAAAATATCTTCTATTTAGTATATAGAGCTTTGTGTTTGGGCCAAGGCACGTGAACTTAAGAGATCTCAAAATGACGCTAGAAGGAGCTAATAGAGGGAGATAGATAGGTAAGGGGAGTTTATTGTTTGGTTATAGCTTTTGATACCATAGTTAGGGGTCAGGAAACCCAATCATGGAGATGTATGCCTATCCCTGTTGAGTGCCAATTTTCAAGAAAAACTGTGTTTTAACTAATGGGATGCGATATATTTATTATTAATGTATGTTTGTCTCTGTTGTATGCTCGTTTCCAATGAATAATGTGTTTTTAACTGATGGAATTCGATGGATTTGTTATTGATGAATAAAATTGTCAATAATGTTGTTGTTGTAATGATTGGATTTTTGGGAAAAGTCTTAATTATAGAGGAGACTCTGTCCAAAATTTTATAACATGTTCTCCTATTTAATTCTTTATCAAATTTTAAATGGGCATAAGAGTTTGTTTTCTATATTGTAGTCCTCCTCTTTAATGTACAATTTTCCTAAAATACCAATCTCGTAGTATTATGAATTATGAATGAATGAGGTTTGTGTTGCCTGAAGATATGGGGAATGTGAATCTCAGGCATATGTTATGTGTATAGATGTGGAATGCGATTGCGATTGATGTTGATGATGATATTGAAATGAGATTATGTTGATGATTATATGAGATGGTATTGATATTTATGATGATGATGTTGAAATGAAGTGATGTTGATGTTGTTGATGATATTGAGATTGAGATGATATTGATATTGATGATGACTTAGATGAAAGATGATGTTGATGTTGATGATGTCATCGTGATGGATGTATGTTGTGCATGGGGGTGCAGTAACCTGCTGGATATCCTTGCGGGGAAGAGTTTACAAATTTTAAGCATCCTGCAGAGAGAAAGGGATTGATTAGAATTCCAGTCTCTATCCACAGTCAGTGCATTGATGAGCCCATGTTTGTATGCCGTGTACCACTATTATCAAAATCGGTCTAGCTCGGCCGATCGGACCGGGACCCAATAGCATAACCGGTTCGATTCTACTATTGGACCGGTTATGCAGTTGACTTGGTCAAACTCGATCAAACCCGGTCAAAATCGGTCGGTTGGCCCAGTTCGGTTCAGCCCGATTCTGCTTTTTTTTTTTTGAAATTTTGAATTATTCGCAATAGTTCTTTTGGATTTTGGAGTATGAAATAAACTTTTCTTACTCAAATAATGTTAATTATATACTTATATATAATAGATACATATATAATTTTAAATTTTAATATATACCGGGTCAAACTGGGTCAATTATTGACCCACCGATTGGACCGCTGACCTACAACCTCGACCGGGTCAATGACCGGGCCGGTTTTAATAATATTGTCGTGTATGTACATGAGGGTGCATGACTTATTGGATATCCTTGTGAGGAAGAGTTTACAAATTTTAAGCATACCTGCATTGATAGTGCTCATCTTTCATACTTCATAATTGCATGAAAATAGAAAGGTGGCAATAAGTACTGTAACACCCTGAATTCGATAAACTAAAAATAAGTGTTTGATATATTTCTTGTGTTATTTGATTAGCTTAGATTATTTGAATTATTGTGTAAATTATCCTTGTGAAATTGTTTGGTGTGGATGTTAAGTTATGTGGAGTTTGTTTGAGCTACGCTGAAATTGAGTGATTCCGAGTTTTACCCAAAACCGATTTTGGTAAAATCACAATTCTGGATAAGTTAACCGTTGGATCGCCTCCAAATTTTAAAGGTGGGTTCCTAACCTACACATGCAAAGTTTGACCGTTGGGATTTGGAAATAACATCTTAATCATGAGATAATAATTTTTCACAATAGCAATGAAATTTCAAAATTGGGTCAGCTCGCCTAGGCGAGCCAAAATGCCAGCTAAAATTCACCTGGGCGAGTAAAGGCGGTTATAAATTTTCACAGCAACATCAAGAGCACGAAAAACCAGCTTCTTCTTCCCCAAAACAGCCACCCAACCCCTCTCCCTCTTCCTCCACCAGCCACGACCACCGGTGACCGTCACGAGCTGCTGTTTTTTGCCGTTGAACCACCGCACGAAGAGGAACACTTTAATCAGAGCAGAATTTTCAAAATTGATTTTGAGGATTTGTTAGATAACGAAGCCTCCAATATTTGCGGTTTCTTCGAGGTAACCGTGTTTTCTATGCAAACCCTTTTGAAGCCTCTCTTGATATCTCTTATGATTTGGATGTTGTTATTGGCTGTTTTAAAACTTTCTTTGAAAACCCTTTGAAAATGAGACATTGTAAAAGTTTCCTTTTTATAATATTTATGTCATTTTTGTGACCTCTGATGAGCCCCGGTCACATTGATGTGATCGACATTTGAAAATGATGTCTTTTTGATGTGGACTTGCAAAACACCATTTTAGCCCTTTTTAAATTTGAGTGGTTATTTGAAGCCAAATGTTAATGTTAACCTTGTCTTTGAAATCTATACTAAATTGTCTTTGACTTGGTATATAGAGCTCTGCGTTTGGGCCAAAGCACACAAACTTGAGAGATATCAAAACAACACCGTGAGGAGCTAACGAGAGAGTTTATAGATAGGTAAGGGGAGTTTATTGTTTGGTTACAGTTTTTGAAACCATAGTTGGGGGTAGGGAACCCAATTATGGAGATGTATGCTTGTCCCTGTTGTGTGTTGGTTTTCAAGAAAAACTGTGTTTTTAACTAATAGGATGTGATGAATTGTTATTGATGGATAACACTGTGATGATGTTGTTGTTATAATGATTGTATTTTTGGGAAAAATCTTAATTACAGAGGAGACTCTGCCCAAAATTTTATAATATGTTTTCTTATTTAATTCTTTACTAAATTTTTTAAATGGGCATAAGAGTTTGTTTTCTATACTGTAGGGCTCCTCTTTATTTTAGAATTTTCCCAAAATACTTGTCTCATGGTAATATGGATTGTGAATGAATGAGGTTTGTATTGTTTGAAGATGTGGGGAATATGAAATGCGATTGTTTGTGATGCTGATGATGATATTGACATGAAATTATGTTGACGATTATATTAATATGAAATGATATTGATGATTATGATGATGATGTTGAAATGAGATAATGTTGATGTGGTTGATGATGTTGAAATAAGATGGTATTGTTGTTTATGATGATGATATTGAAATAAAATTACGTTGATGTTGTTGATGACATTGAGATGACATGATGTTGATGTTGATAATGACATTGATGAGAGATAATGTTGATGTGACAATGTCATTGTATGTTGTGGATATACATGGATACACTTGGGGGTGCATGACTGGATATCCTTGCAAGGAAAGGTTGGTCCCTATCCATGGTCAGTGCATTGATGAGCCCATGGTTGTATGTTATGTATGTACATGTGAGGTGCAGTGACCTGTTGGATATCCTTGCCATGAAGGGTTGGTCCTTATCCACGGTCAATGAATGGATGATCCCATATTTGTATGTTGTGTATGTACATGGGGGGATGCATGATTAGATATCGTTGCTAGGAAGGGTGGGTCCTTATCCGTGGCCAATGCATTGCTGGTGCCATGTTTCATACTTCATAATTGCATGAATGGAAATAGAATGAAGGCAGTGTGTACCTGTGGGTTTTTATGGGCTAAAAACGCAGGTACTAAGGGGCCATTCGGTTTGGAATTCCCTTGTGACTCTAGCTGAACACCATAGGGGGGCAATGACTAGTGCTCGATAGGGTGACCCTGATAAACGACTGAATCATTTTCTTGAGAGAGGCTATTTCCATGAGTATGGTACCACATTGCATGGTTAGAGTGGAATCAGGTGCATGCATCATTCTGAGCATAATTGATTTGATTGTGGAAAAAGTTTATGCTTGGTTTGTTGAGTGTGTTTTGAATTGACTGATGGTTGAGAATGATTGTAGTTATAATCATTGTTTTCTTGCTAATTATTGTTGTTTGGTGCTTATTGATTTTGTATAATAAACTCACCCTTGCAATTTTAGTACCATGTGGTTGGTACCTGTAATGATCACAAACCTTTGTTCGTGGGAACAGATGAGCAACAATAGGTGACCTTGGAGGGAGATCCTTTTTGTTAGAGCCGCCAAGCCGACGTGATAACGTTGAAATTCATTTTGGGAGAGAGTTGTGTTTTGTTATCAACTCTTTCTTAGTTGATTCCTTGATTCTCTTTAATCGGGCATGTAAACCCCAAGCTTATATATTTATTAAAATCTAAATTATGTTATGATATGTAACTGTTTAAAATATACACACATATGTATTTATTTATGTATTTGTGTATTTTTTGATAAGGGTATTATTGCAGAAAATTTACTCTTATTTCCTTAATTAAATTAATAGAATTTTCATTAAAAATTGAAATTTTACGTTTAGAGTAGTGATATCGTAGCGATGAGGCGGGTCGTTACAAGTACCGAGGGTACTTGGGGGCATATCACTCTGTTTGGAACTCCCTTGTGACTCTGGTTGATCACCATGAGGGGGGAGGGGAGCGGCATGTGCATGATAGGGTGACATCAACGAGCTACTACATCATTTTCCTAAGTGAGAGTGTCATGTGAGCACACTTAGGCTATTTCCTAAGGAAGGGTACCACATTGCATTATAAGAGTCGAGTCAGGTGCATGCATCATTTTGAGCATAATTGATTTGAATTGTGGAAAAAGTTGATGTACTGAGAATGATTGTGGTTATCATCATTGTTTTCTTGTTAATCATTGTTATATGGTACTTGTTGATCTTGTATGATAAACTCACCCTTGCAATTTTTGTATAGTGTGGTTGGTACCTGTGATGATCACGAACCTTCATTCGTGGGAGCAGAAGAGCAACTATTGGTGACATTGGGGGAGTTCTTTTTGTTGGAGCCAGATAATGTTGGAATTCATTTTGGAAAAGAGTTGTGTTTTGTTATTAACTCTTTCTTAGTTGGTTCCTTGATTCTTTTTGGTTGGGCATGTAAATTTCAGGCTTAAATATATGTAAAAACTAAACTAAGTTATGCCCTATGAATAACATATAATGGTTCAATTTATATATATGTATATTTATTTATTTATGTATTTATGTGATGTCTGGTGAATGTAGTATCAAAAAAATTTTACACTCATTTTCATAATCAAATTAATGGAGTTTGCATTAAAAATTGAAATTACACATTTATAGTAGTAATAACGTAGCGACGAGGCGAGTTGTTACAGCAACTCTACTGCAACTATGACTATTTAGTGCAATGGAGACATGTATGTTATTGCCCATTTCTTTTATTTTCAATTATGATTCTTATCTCTAATCTACTTTCTATAACTTTGTCTCCTTTCAATAACACATTTTTCTATCTATAACTCATTATTCTGCCTATGCCTTATTCTTTATTATTTTTGAATGTTTACTTAGAGTCTTATGTTATCGTGATTATGTTTATGTGTTCATAAATGTTGTCAATTCAAGTATTATTTTATGTTTCTCTACGAAAGTTGTTTACATTTGTACGAATTAACTATTTTAATCCTAATACTTGTTTTATACTTATATCAAATTCATTCTTGTAATAAGTTTCTAAAAGGATAAATTGTTTGTTAAATTGAAAATCTAAAGATTGCTAGTTTTGAAAACAAAGAACCCTGAAAGTATTTTGGCTTTATATAATTAGTCTTAAAATGAAACTCTTATTTGTTGATTTAAGGTAGTTGAAACTAATATCAAAATACTCGATCAACAATTTGATAAACTTTAAAATTTATTGTATCTTATATATTTAATTATAAATTATATCAATTAGCACAACAATTTGCTCTTGCATGACATGGGTTAGCAAACTAGCAAGATTGACATTTGTCAATGCATTTTCAGCGGAGAGTGGGAAACTTGCAGGTTTGGATTTGAAATGACAATTAATATATTTCAATAAGAATTGTTTTCGATCATAAATGCCTCATTTCGAATAAACTCAAGAAGACATTGTTAAGGGGACATTTTTTAGGGTTGTTCAAATGAATTGTTCTAATATATTTGTTTGATTATCTTTATTTCAATTAAGATTAATGAGCGATAAGGAAGACTCATCCTTCAGTGTCAAAAATTTGAAATTGACAAGAGAATGAGTATAAGAAAAGGAGATGTGTGAAAATGATAAATTCAATTTAATGTGTTGAAAAGAGGTTGTTAGATATTCTCAGATATATTAATCTTGACTAGTAAGGGAAAAGCCATTTACTAATAACTTAAAAGAAAGTGCTTTTTTCGTTCGTCACTTGTCTTAATGACTCTTCTTTTCTAGTTTTTTTCTGATAAAAAAGTTCGATGATGACAAAATTATCAAAGAACTCAACGATTACACCTACTTGTTCAACACTATATTTTGATTCTACCCTTTGAAAAGGAACATTGACCCTAACAATTCCGTCCCCATCTACCAAAACAACCGAAAATGTCTTAAAAAAAGTAGGCATACAACGTACAAAAAGTTCATGCCCCTCTTTATCTCTAAAGATAGGATGTCCTAACCAACCAACGGCTAATGAAAAGTAATTGAGAAGGGTAAATTGAACGATCAGAACAACAGTTACTAAGTGGTTAGTGATTATTAAAAATGAGAAAATGCATAGGACAAATGGCGAAATCTAAAAGCATTCAAGGATATGTGTCATGATATGCTTTGAAGACAATTACTTGTATTTTTTCTAAAGATAATAAAGAATGTAATTTGTTTATTTGGTTATGAACATTTTCATACTTCTTGTATACAAACTTTATCGCAACTATGACTATTTGGTGCAATGGAAACATGTATGTTCTTGTCCATTTTTTTTATTTTCGATTCTGACTCTCATCTCCATTCTACTTTCTACAATTCGTTCTCCTTTCGATAACACCTTCTTCTATCTATAATTCATTATTTAGCCTATGACTCATTCTTTATTATTTTTGAATGTTTACTTAGGATCTTATGTTATCTTGATTATTTTTGTGTTTGTAAATGTTGTTAGTTCAAGTATTATTTTATATTTGTCTACAAAACTTGTTTACATTTGTACGAATTAAATATTTTAATCCAAATATTTTTATACTTCATATAAAATTTGTTCTTATAAGTTTCTAAAAGGATACATTGTTTTTTAAATTGAAAATCTAAAGATTGCTAGTTTTGAAAACAAAGAACCCTGGAAGTGTTTTGGTTTAATATAATTAGTCCGAAAATTAAACTCTTATTTGTTGATTTAAGGTATTCGAAACTAATATCAAGTTTCTTGATCAATAATTTGATAAAATTTAAAATTTATTGTATCTTATATTTCTAATTATAAATTCATATCAATTAGCACAACAATACACTCATGCATGGCATGGATCAACATACTAGTAACTGTTGGATATAGGGGGAGTTGAAGAGAAGATCAAGGATGAATCCCTTTCACTTAAAGATTTTAGCTTTTTACATGCCATTCAATTGAAGGCATTTGTAATCTGTAAAGTAGTTTAAGGGGCTTATCTTGTGATCCTTGCATAGCATAAAGCATAAAAATATTCATGCATACATGTTTTAAGAAAAGAACATAAGGTTTTCATGTTGGAATTTGAAAAGAAACATTCCATGGCTTAGATTTTGAAAAACCCATTTTGCATTGCTTTAATCGATTACACAATGAGATAATCAATTACCAGCTTCTGTTTATCTCTGAAAAAGCCATGAAGAACACTTTAATCAATTACTAGCAAATCATAATCGATTACATAGCATAAAATGCAAAAATGTCTGTCTATATTAATCGATTACCACTCTATTGTAATCGATTACACAAGTTCATTTAAGAATATGCATGAGTGCCTTAATCGATTACCAATCATCCGTAATCGATTACCAAGGCTTTATGCAAAACATGTTTGTCTGTCTTAATCAATTATCACTCTGCTGTAATTGATTACACAAGTTCATTTAAGAATATGCATGACTGCCTTAATCGATTAACACTTATTGTAATCAATTACCAAGACTTATTTCGTAATTGAGACTATATGCTTTAATCGATTACATCACATATTAATCGATTACATTGTTCATGAAAATTTTCCAGATTGTTTCAAGAACATTTTAATCGATTACTTGCTATATTAATCGATTACATATCATAAAATAATCGATTACGTAACATATTAATCGATTACATTTAGTTATATCTGTTTTCTATTTAAAGCTTTTGGATTTGTGCTTTGAGATACGACTTTCAATCTGAGTTTACAAATTTCTAACATTCTCTAAGCTTTCAAAGGTCCAAGAAACATATTTTTTGAGTGATACATTTCTTGTTTGAGATTAAAAGATTACATACTTCATTGATGATGATGTGTTAAGACAAGAACCTTGAAAAAAACTTCAAGAGAGTTGATTTTCTGCTCATCAACATTCATGCAACCTGAAATTGATTGGTAACATTCATTCATTCAATTCATTCACTGAGGATCACAAGTTGTGTCTCTCTTAAACTTTTCTAGTTAATTGTTTTGTTTAAAATTTGTGTAAGGCTAAGATCAAGATAGTTTTCTTTCAAGCTTTCTACAATAGTGTTCTCTAGGGGCAAACAACTGAGTAGAGTTCTCAGGTTCTTTGTGATTTGATTTCTAATAGAGTTTTAGAATTTTGATTTTTATCTAGGGTGGATAAGGATAGTCAATTGTAACAGCTTGTAAAAGAACAAATTTGATTTAGTAGAACTTTAGTCTAGTTTGATTAGAAGAACTGGATGTAGCTTCTCTTTAGAAGTGAACCAGTATATGTTTTTGTGTTGATCTCTCTATCTCTTCTTGTTATCTTGATCTCTTAACAATTGTGATTTCTTTCTTATTTAACAAGTGTAGATTTTTGTCATTGATACCTTGGACTGAGTGGTTTGGTTAAATTGAAGTTTCATTAATTTTAAAAAGTGATAAAGATCCTTCAACTCTGATTTTGTAAAAGTTTTAAAAGGTCAAGTTTATACCAATTCATCCCCCCTCTTGATATTTGGGTGTATTCATATTGTTTTCAGTAACTAAACATTACATGCACATTTAGCAAGATAATTATAAGAATTTAACCAATAACTAATAGAAATCACACACGTTAGATTTACAAATTAATTAGTAGTTTTAAACAATTTGAGTTAATTTATTGATTTCCATGTTATACATTTTATTTTTATTTTATTTTTATTAATAACTAAATAACTTTTTAAGTTAAATAACTTGACAAACTAAAATGAGACAAAAATATTGGTCAAATAAAAATAATTAACATAGTTAAATATAATATATAAGTCTAGAAGAAAATAGTTTAGATACAACTCAAATGCAATGAAAAAACAAAATGATCATGTACAAGTCTTTCCCTTTTTTTATATATACACAACAACTGACATCAATGTCTGTCATAAGATAGATGTTCAATACATCATGTGTATTGTTGTTTCAAGTGATAATCCCCATACATCATGTGTTGTTGTTTCAAGTGATAATCCCGTCAGTGACCATCCTCAGATCAAGCGTGATTGAAGTAGCTTGGAGATACCCTTTTAAATCATTCCTACAAAAAATAATTTAACATAATTAAGCACCATAAAATTGTGATTAACATTAAATACATAGTAATGCTCTAATGGCATTGGCAATAATGTGATTGTGGTAGTGTTAATATTCCATAACAAACTAAGTAATTTTCACTAAATGATTCTATTAACAAATAAATGTTTAAAGATGAGACAAGAATCAATTGTCGATTGTAAGTTCTTTTTAATCAAAAAAGCAAGTTCATAGTTTTCAACTTATTAGAGAATTGTCTAACACTTAATACATATAATAATAGAAATTTCGATGAAGATCCATTTTTAATTATAGTAATGTTATACAATGATCTTATAAAATAATTTTTAAGTAAACTTTACAGTAATGTTTTCGATTAAAAGGCCAATTACAATAATTATTATACTTCAACAGTAATAATTTTCATAATAAACAGAAATAGAGATTGGAGAAGTAAAGGTTTTGAGAAGAAATGGAGATTGGAAAATTAAAGAGTTTAGAAAAATGTAAAAAAGTAAATAGACATGAATTCATAAAAGATGAGAATGAATTCATACACGATGACCTGTCGAAATTGTAGCCAATTTTGATGTGAGTTGTTGTCGGTATTTGAGGAGTTAAGTGATGATGATTCAATACATTGAAGATAGATAGTTAGAGGTCTTATTTATAAACATCTAACACTAGGAGTCAAATTCTATGATTTTGACACGTGTACAATGATATTTCTAAATACCTAGATCTAATACTACTTGATGTTTTCGTACAACTTCTCATTAATCGCTTCAACTGATATTTTGATTATCGAAAAGATACTGCTTTTGAGCGCCTTCCAATCTTGCGTGCCTTAACGAAGTCATCGAAGCTGTTATTTTCGCTTGAAATAAAGTTCTTCAATGGCGCATTCAACTTCTCAAATTTTAGTTTGTACTTTGATCCCTTTTGAATGCACTCTTCTATTTCTCTTGGGCCAAGTTCATTGAAACTACGCATCAATTCCATAACTTAGACAATTTTACATAATGGAGGTAACATGTAATGAATAAACCTATGATCACATTCCTCGACAACATACATATGACCAATAATCACATGTGATAAGTGAGGAAGTAATCCCTATAAATAGCCAACCCATAATTGCACATTTTTCTGTTGATGTGTGCACAACAATAAGCCTAATATATATGTTGCACAACAATAAGCCTAATATATATGTTGAAGCCAAAGAAGATAGAGATCTCCTAAAAATGATGCTCATGTTTGTGGATTGAATATGGCATCTAGATTACTTCCAAAACCTACACAACACATCCAACGTAGTCTTGATGATGAAACCATCTTCCATTGACAAGCATAGGGTGACGACTTAGTACATCTAGTTACCAATTGGTCTGACAAAGTCAATGGTTGAAAAATGCTTAAAGATCCATGCTTGTAACAACTTTAACTTCATTAATTATCGTAACACGAGAATACACCAAAGTTAAAGAAAATAAGAAATAAGAAACAACTTTGGTACCTGTAGAAGAACCATTTATCTTCCAAACTACTTCATATATATACTACATATGAACTTAATTGAGTTGATCCTAAAGGTGTGCTAAGGCTGAGACACCATATGCATACTCACCTCTAGAACCACTCAAACCAACCACACTCCAGAATTGTGCCACCTTCAATATGTACCATATAGGAATTTGTAAAAAAAAATCATCATGAAATTTTGACATTACATAATATATTCCAACATTACATAATGTAAAGCAAATTGTGACATTAGTAAACAAAAATTGCAAAAACATTACCAATCAACATTTTGACATTACATAATGTATTCCAACATTACATGAACTAGTTTCCATAATGTATAAAACATAAGTATGTTATAAAAACTAGTTTTTAGAATGTTGGAATTCACCACGATTTTTTTTTGTATGATCTATAAAAAGTGAAAAAAAATGGTATTCATTGGAAATGGTATCGTGGTCAGAAAATTTGGTGAGAAGGGAATGGGAGAAAAAACCAGAATAAGAAGCATGTGGCTAGAGAAATGAAGGAGGAGAGGAGGGTGCAAATGGAGGGTATGTGGGGGAAAGGTGAAGTGGGGGATTCGAGTATTTGAAAAGTGAAGGGTAATGAATATTTGAAAATTTGAAAAGAAAGAATAAGGTTTCAAAAGAAAGGACCAAGATTTTGGTAATGGAAATCAGATCTGAAAATAACCTTGGGCTTTTACTTCCCTATCTCCTTTTTGCTTTTAGCACCCTAAAATGACCCAAATGGGCACAAATACCATTCACCAACACCCATGTACCCCCACCACAACTAGAGAGGGAAAACCATTGATGCACACTCCCAACAAAATGATGAAACCCACCATCATCACTTCCCACCCTATCGTAACCCTTCATATCTGGCTCCTCCTCATCACAATCACCTCTTGATTCCCTCCCCTTCGATGCTATCGTCGTCCACACCATTAACAAGATCCTTTACGGTGGTTCGCAAACCAACACACCTCTTTCTCGATGAGTTTGGCATGGCCTACGAAGGAGAAAAGAACTATGTTGTGGTAAATTACACAACACTACTCACCTCCACCATTATGAACAAGCTTGTCATGAGGCCCAACATGAATTTCTACAATGTCGTTGCTGCAGAGAACTTCATCGAGAAAGGAGGAAGGGTTGCAGGGGTTGTGAGTAATTGGGCACCACTAAGGTTGAGAGGTTGGAGCATAATTTTAAAACCCAAACCGAAAGGTTTGATCGGTCCAGTTGGGAACCAAAGGATAGACTTGGTTGAGTGACTTATTGGATCAACCATGATATCAAGTTGGTAGAACTCGGTTTCTTTCTAGGTAAACCATTAACTTGTAAGGTTGTAACTTGATCTGGATCTTGGAGATTGGGAGACGTGCTGGCTGAGCTAGTTGTTTGCTTAGGAGAAGTGTTATGTGCTGTTGTTGTGCAAGCTTGGGAGACGCACTAGTTGAGTTGTTGTTAGCTTTGGAGATGTGTTGATGGCCTTTATTTTTTAAAAAATAACAAGATTGATGGCTATGGAAATCAATCTTGAGTCTTTAGATTCAAATGAATGAGGACTTACCACTAAGCTACATGGCTTTGTTGGTAATATTATGACAAATATATAGTGACCCATTAGTTCGACCATTGACCTAGTGAATCAATGTTGGGTCGGTCAGCGGTTCAATTTTTAAACTATGTGTTGAAGAGTATTGGGATGATGGATATCATTCTCGAAATGAAGGCTCTCAATGTGGTATGATACAAGGGTGAATCAAGTTAGGGTAAAAGGAAAAGTAATAAGGAACAAGGTGTCCCATATTATTTTGGGATAGCTATTCTAGAAGTGTACAAGTACTCAAGAATATGATTTTTATATTTTAGGATAACTATTATGGAACAAGAATTTTGTATTTTGGAAGTGTGTACGTATTTTGGAATAGTTAATCCAGAAGTGTATAGGTATTATGCATAGTTATTTTGAAATATAAAAAATCCTATTCCAGAATACTTATACACTTTTGGAATGTTTGTTCCATAATAAGGGGGTAATATGGGTCCCATGCGTTTTAATGGGGTTGTCGCCACCACAATAAGGTTAAAGGAGTTGTGGTGGTATAGGGTTGCTAGTGCAATGGGAAAGGGGTCGTCACCTCCACAATGGACTGCGCATTGGAGTAACAAGAAGGGGTATTATTGTTAACTAGGGGTGCAGAAGGAAAAAATAGGTGCATGAAGTGAAACAACGGGTATAGTAAGTAATTGTTGTTCTATTGTTAGCCTAGAAGTAAAACCTAAACCAATGGCTACCAGCAGAAATGTTGAGGCAAAAATTAAAGTAAAGTCTAATGCAAACAAGTTTTAAGTTGTTATCAAGGACTCTACTAAGATATTTCTTGTTCTGAAATTAATATGACAATGAACAAATTGGGACACTATCTTAATTTGAACTGCCTAGAATTGAGTTATAGGCATTTCCTATGAGCTCGCACTGGGAACGATGGTGTTCAGACTCTAGACTAGAGTGATAATATTCCCGATAAATACAAAGGGAGATCCACGCCACATACGTGACACCTATATTAGAGACATGTGTCTCACGAAATGACAATTGGATATAGCCCAACGACAACTAGATAACTAATTTTCCCACTCTAAACATGATATAAAATGCGCCAAACACTTGTATGGTAAATAACTCCACTTCATTATTTCACTCCACCTTGATCCATTACTGACTTGAGCATCGAAGTGTATACAGGCATTCTGATACCACTGTAACACTCGTTTTGACGTTGTCATGCTCTACCAACGGGAATCACCATCATGATTCAATTCTAGATCATGATACTTCATGAACTAAACCTCCATCTCCTTATCTGAATGTTAGCACTAGAAGGAGGGCTTCCATTTGTTGACAGTCCAAAAAATCAGGTTCGAAATGGTAGAAACACAAAATCAAAGAGCCTCGTCAATGGCAAAATGACTATTGCAAGTCATTGCAAACAAAACGTTTGCAAAAGCTCGTGATGGCGAAGAAGCCTCGGTTAGGCCAATGATAAACCTCAGAGCTTAAGAGCATCTCCTTATGAGATCTGCAATGACAATGAAATAACCAACTCATTGTGGATTGTGAAGAGCATGATCAAAGAGAAAAACCAAAAAATGGACACACAACAAAGCAAAATGCAGAAATAGAGTAAGGTGATCGAAATGCTCATATTTAAGCATCAGGAAATAAACATGAGTAGATCTCGCCACAAACAATGGAGTTACACTGATAGCAGTGACTCCACAATGGATTCAAGTTTTAATCCCCCAAAGAGATCTTCAGCGGTAGAAGACCGTGACAGTAATGAGATAATCCTGCTCGATTTTCCATTTGTTGACAATGTGTTGAAGGTTTAAGTGCCAAAATAGTTGCAATAACTCTCGACAATGGAGCTCTACGATGGATTTATAAATCCTGACGATCATTTGTTAGGATTTAAGTTTGCCTTGTCCTATCGTGGTGTAAATGGTTTGTAGGTGTGTAGTGCATTCCCATTATCACTATTGAAATGCTCCACTGGTTCATGGGGAGATTTTTAGGAAAAGTTCATTCCGTTTTCGCCACTAGCAAGGCAACTTAAGACAGAAGCACACCTGAAGAAAATCAAACAAGGTCTGCAGGAACCTTTGAGGGAGTACATTGCTTGATTTAATAGAGAAGCCTAGGAAGGCATATTGTTCCACGTCTCCATATCAAAAAGTTAACCACGCTCAAATGACCCCTTCTTATAATGAGAATGTATATAACCCTATTTTGATCGGGTCCAGTATAGAATGAACTTATAACCATGGAATTGACTAGATCATCATATTTTCAATTATAAGTTCATAACCCTAGCCCATTCCCATTTTGGGCAGATCAGATCTACTAATTCTTTGATTCCAGTTAGTAAGATAAGAGTTGAACTAAGAAATAGATTCTAGAAGCTATAAAAGGGTATCTTGAGAAATTTCAATAATAGGGTTCATTGATATTCCTGGTATAGTAGATGTTGTCACATATACAATAATACTTAATTGAATGGAATTGTTTGATCTCAAAGGGGGCCCACGACTATGGAAAAATTCTTGAAAAAAGTTGAGAAATACATCAATTATGAGAACATGTTAGACGCAGGAAAATCTAAACAATAGGATTCCAAGAAAGGAAAACCATCCTCTAACAGTTTTCCGCCTAACTTGGCTAAAAAAGACGATGAAAGAAGAAATAAAAGCCTTGATCCAAAGAAAAGCTCGAGGTTCGAACACTATACCCCTTTGGATGCCTTTAGGAGTCATATTTTGAATGAAGTACTAGAGGTAGAAATCAAACAAGCAAGCACGGATAATCCCAAACCGATAAAGGTGCATTTGAATATTGACCTTGAAAATTATTGCCAGTATCATAAGGCTATTGGGTACGAAAGAGAGGAGTGCAGGCACCTCGCTAAATCCATTAAGAATATTATTTACTAGGGGCAACTAGAAAGGTATGTCAAGGACATTGATGCCTACTCTAGTTGGTCACGAAAGAAGTACAAGAAGGAAGAATGGTGGAGGTGACCACAGAGCCTTCCCATGTGGAGGAAACGTTCTTCATCACTAAAAAGATCCCTGTGATCTCCTTGAAGTGAAGAACTCAAAGATGTTATCCACTCGATAAGAAGAAGGTCCCCGAGAAGGTCTCCTCACAGGTCTCCTAAAAATTTATCGTTATCTCTGAGAAGGAGTTCACCCCACATGTCACCTTCTCAAGCAAAGGATTTCATGTCAATGAGAAGGCGATGTCCTTCACAAGAGAAAGACGAAGGACAAAGGGCATACAAAGTTGTTTACGTAATATCGAGGACTTTGTTGTAGGCAAACCAACAAGCAATGCCCAAAAAAGGTATGCCAGAGAATTGTTGGTAACTCATCGAGAAGCACCAAGGAAGAAGGCTTATCTAATTTACTTCGATGATTCAGGCTATAAACGAATTATCTTGGATCATGATGATCCCCTTGTTGGTATTAGCCTTGGAGGCCAACAAAGAAGTTCACCATCTGTTAGTAGACAACAATAAAAATAATAGGAATACTTCACAACAACCAAGAGGGGGGTGAATTGGTTGAACCTTGGTATTTTAAAATCAAATTCAAATAAGAGTTTCAGGATCTTTATCACTTATAAAACTAAGAAACCTTTTACTCAATCAAATAGCTCAGCCCAAGAATTCAATAGATCAAAATAAAATCTGTTGAACAATGAATATGATTCAAAGAATTAAAGATCAATGAATAAGATGAGATTAGAGATATGGAAATAAGAACACAAACAATTTATACTGGTTCACTTCAAAACCGGAAGCTACATCCAGTTTCTTCTAATTCACACTGAATTAGAGTTCCACTATTATAAAATATTCTTACAAGCTTTTACAAGAATCTCCCCTTTATCAACCCTAGATAAAGAACAGAAATCTAAAACCCTATTAGACTTCTAAGGAGAAAGATTCAGAGAACACTACTCTAATCTTTATGCTATAGAACCCTTCTCTAGTCCCAAGCTATAAGAATCCTATTATAATAGCCAAATTCAACAAACTATGTAAACAAAATTACAATCAATAAGTTAAGGAAAGAAACAACCTGATGATCCAGTGAATGACATGCATATGAATGAACAACTCTAGTTGAAATACAAGAACAAACTCAGAACATTCTTCTTCCTTAACCGTTGAAAGAAACTTCTTGCTTTTAGAATTACTCAAAAACCCATGAGTGTTTTAGTTGAAGCAAGAACTCATAGAACTCAGAAAATCACTTTGAATGTGTTTAGAAAGCTTGTGTATGCTCAGAAAACGAAATGATCAAGTTGCAAAACAAGCTGAGCCTTGGTTCTATTTATAACAAACTTTTGTAATTGTCAGTAATCGATTAAACGCGCCTAATAATCAATTAAAATGCTCATGTAATCGATTAAAACAACCTTGTAATCGATTAGTGTGTTCTACAAATTTCTGGACATGAGCAACGAGCAAAATAATCGACTATTTCGTCTTGTAATCGATTAAGACAGCAAGCTTCAAATTATCAAAATACACAATGTAATTGATTACGATATTTGGTAATCGATTAAATCAGGAAGCTTTGTAAAACAGAATAAGCTATGTAATCGATTACAGCATTTGGTAATCGATTAAGACAGGAAGACCATATTTTCAATTAAGCCTGTGTAATCGATTACTAACTATTGTTATCGATTCTTCAAGAGAGTCTTAAAACCATGTATAGCAATGTAAAGCTTTGTAATCGATTACTATCTATAGGTAATCGATTAAAGTGTTTCAACAAAGCAGTGTATGTGAAAACTAAGCTTAAATAATCGATTATTTTGATAGGTAATCGATTACTTTGTTCATGAAAGTTTTTCCAGAATTAACCAAGAACAATTTAATCGATTATATCTTTAATGTAATCGATTACAACAGTATAAAAACAATTTTTTCAAAAAACCTTTGAGTCAAAATAAAACCTTAGTAAAGAATTAAAAGCTTTGTTTGATTTTCATGAAAATCACTTTGTTAAATCAATGAATGAATGATTGAATGTATGAATGCATGGATCAATTAGATTGCTTTCCTTTTACATAAAATTCCAAGTCTTCAACCATGTTGAAAGCACAAAACTCTTCTAGTATCAAAGACTTCCAAACATCATGAAGCTCCCCCTGTGTCCAACAAAAAATAGTTTGGCGGATGTTATGCATACCAATTGTATGAAAGATTTTGAATTCCAAAAGAAAACCTAATCCGGCATGATGAGGATCTAGTAGGGTTCTCGGGACACCCTATCACCCCCTTAGGCTATATCATGCTAAGGGTTACCTTCGGAAAATATCCTCTGGTAAAAATTGTCATAGTACATTTTTTGGTTATAAGCACAATGTCACCCTTTAATGCATCGATTGGGAGGCCGACACTTAACACTCTGGGAGTTGTCATCCAACCCCTTACATAGTTGTGAAATTCTTGAAGGTTGTTACAATTAGGGGTGATAAGAGAAAGGCTAGGCAATGCTATATGGAATCCCTCAAGGTAACAACGCATAAGAAGGAACCGCAAAAGCTTCATGCTTCAAGTAAGTTAATCCCGATCTTGGGGATGTAGGAGATACTAATTGTTGATTTGGATTGTGGAATCAAGCAACATGGTGACTGAGTTGAAAGACCAATTCCATAAGGAGATCTTTCCTAAGTCCAAATTGGCATGAAGGTCATAAAGGTCATTAAAGTAGTATCTAAGTTTCCAGTAGATATTTTAGAGAAATTATCTTGTTTCTTAGTAAAGAACGTAAATATTTTCTCATGGACTTCTACTGACATGTCGAGTATTGACCTGGAAGAATTCACCCATAAGAAAATCGTAGATCCTGAAGGAAAGCTATTTGTCAAAAGAGGAGAAAGATGGGCGCGGAGAGAATGTAACATCCCAAAAATTTAAATATGTTAGTTAGAGATAAAAAGAGAAATTACAAAAAATGCTTAAAGGAGAATGACCATATTACCCTTTCCCTTGATATAAGAATTACTATATTACCCTTGAAGTAGAAATTACAAAAATGCCCCTGTAGTAAGTGACAAATTACCAAAATGCCCTTGGATATTTTGATTAGATATTTTGAAGTTGAAATTACAATAATACCCCTGAAGTGAGTGACAAACTACCAAAATACCCTTAGATATTTTGTCTTATATATTTTGTAGAGACTTGAAGAAATACAATAATACCCCTGAAGTGAGTGACAAACTACCAAAATACCCTTAGATATTTTGTCTTATATACCAAAATACCCTTAGATATTTTGTCTTATATATTTTGTAGAGACTTGAAGAAATACAATAATACCCCTGAAGTGAGTGACAAACTACCAAAATACCCTTAGATATTTTGTCTTATATATTTTGTAGAGACTTGAAGAAATTACAAAAATACCCCTAGGATGACAAATTACCAAATTACCCTAACAGATAAGTATCACAAGAAAACTAGAAGTACCTAGACTGGCCGAAAATTTATGATTATGTAAGTCAGAAGATAAGTCTCTCAATTTTACTACCCAATACAATAAATGCAAGTAAATATACCTTACAGTAAAAATGAAAGAAAATTGCATGAATGTCTAAAGCTACCATGAGGTATAGTTTCAGACCATGTGATAATATAATGAGAAAAATTATCACGTGAGAAACACCTGTGATGGTAGTGTGATACAAGAAGGATATGATAGAAGCTAATGAATTCAAGTGACAAGTTTAGACGTGCTTAGAATATATTTAGTTATGATTAGTTAATATAAGAACAGAAACCAATCCTAGCTGTGTAGGATTTTGGGCAAAGACTTGAGATTTTAAATGTATGTCACATTCGTAGCTAGTATATGAATTGGAAGACACATGAAGTACACTAGATATAAATTAAAAGAAACAAAAACATAGCACCAAGCAAGCTTATACGTGAGATTTTAAGCTATGTGGAAGTGAAATTTCATGTGTTAAAAAAGTGTATGCCTTAGGAATTGTGCACAAGATGATAATTTTTCAGCCAAGCCTATAACCAATCAGATTTGGCTTCTTGAAGACTCCATTCCACATGCATATGCCAGCCAAGCCCAAAGGAATCTTGCTTTATTTGGAGATAAAATGACATTAAATAAATAAGGACAAAGCTTTTAGATACTTACCTTAGGTAAAGACAATTTAGTTAACTTAGGACTAAACTAACTACAAACCAATTTACATCCTAACAATTCACTTAATATAAATAGCTTATGGCACCACAAAAACTGCATGTAGGAGCTAGCTTCCAAATCACACAGCCAATTGCATTCTTCCTTGTACCTTAATATCATTTTCTCACTTCTTTCTTCACTTCCAACCGTAGCCTATCTCTTCCATTGCCTCCTTCACCTTTCCAAAACATGAAATTATAGACAATAATTTCATTCTTTCAAGACCTTGAGGTGCAGCCAAATACTTGGAGGAATTGGAAGCAAACTTGTTTGAGGTAGGTGAAAGTTTAGGTTTATTTATCACTTGATTCTTGAGATTACTTGAATGGTATTTTGGTGTATCTTACTCTTTAGCTTGATGGCATGTGGAAGTTTAATATCTTGCTTTCATGGAGATATTTTATACAACTTTGCTTCAATAAATGAGCGAAAGAGTTCTAGTAACATCAAGGTGTAAAATATAGGAACACTTCACACTTAACCAAGAGGGGGGTGAATTGGTTAGGCTTGGTAATTTAAAAATTTATTAAACAAAATAAGAGTTTTTCCCTTAATGGATCTTTATCACTTCAGTAACCAAGAACCTTTATCCAACGATCAACCCAAGAGATGTAATGCTTCAAGAATCAAGAGTAAACAAGAATTCACAAAGGAGACAATTAAATCTGCAGAAGTAAATGAACACACAAGAATTATACTGGTTCACTTCAAACACTATGAAGCTACATCCAGTTTTCTTCTACTCAACACTATAGTAGAGTTCCACTATTGCAAATAATATTCTTACAAGAAAATACAAGCTTTTCTTTATCAACCCTAGATAAAGTTCAGAAGTCTAAAACACTATTAGACCCTTAGAAGTCAAATCCAAACTGAGAACACTACTCAGCAACCCCTAGAGAAACACTATCTCTAGTTTCATGCAAGAAACCAATTTACAATAGAAAAGCAAATACAATTTCAACAGAGAATTACAAACTCAAAGAGTAAGGAAAGAAATCACCTGATGATCCAAAGATGATATGCATAAGAATGAAATTACCAGGTTGAATGCAAATAACAAACT
>PYAF01001233.1:214770-236597 GCA_007407185.1 Glycine tomentella | reverse complement strand
GACTGAGTCTGTTGACTCATATTTTGTTCATTTTGGTTGTATTTTGATATCTAGGGGAAATTTGTACAGTTTTGAGAAATTTTGTACCTTGTAAAGAACAGAAATTCACCATATATGTATAAGAATGTATTCTTTATATGATTTAAGCTTCCTTAAACGTTTATTTCCATGCTTGCTGCGTTGTGATGATATTATATAAACTCTTACGTGATTCTCTTATTCTCTAAAACCTTGAGTTTTGTAATCATCTTGGTTGTGGAATTGATCTTATGGGTCATCATTATAGTTTCTTTTTTCTAAAGATCTTTTGAAAAAAAAAATTGATTGATTTAAAGGGGTGTTTTTAATCGATTTTAAGAACGAATTAGTAAAGATTTTGAAAGAATCTATTCAACCCCCTTCTAGATTCTCGGTGATCCAACAAAGCCAGCTAGCCTTTTCGGTTTTGAGGACCTCGCGATCCTTTTTAGCAATTGCCAAAGCATCCAACCTCTCCTTCAAAACCTTAAATGGTTTTTGATCACCAAGTCCTTTCCTAATCTACATATAAGCAGTAAGCTCAGGAAAGACTTCAAGCAACAACTGGAGATAAACAGAACACTAATTGTTAGCAACGATCATTTGATCAAAATTCTTTAGAAAGTGAGAATCTTTGTTGATAACTTCCTAATTGTCTAATTCCAAAATAGTTTTAAGATTGGCGAAAACATTTGTTAGAATTTTCCCAGATAGGAAGAACCAGATTGGATCTAGTAAGGATGTCGAATTGGGCTTGGTTACCCGCGCCACCACCTAGAAACCTCACACTGCCAACGTTATGAAGATATAGAGTCTCAACTCGGTCCCTCTTGGCATTCACACCATCGATGTTTGTGGTGGGAGGAGGAATTTCAACTAGGGGCCTTCTTTACGTTATTTTCAGCAGCACTCTCGATCTTCTTCGGTATTGGAGCTTTCTTGGAAGAGGGAAACTCAAAGCTAACCAATTTTTATCTCGCTTCCTCTTTTTATTAGTTTTTGCCTTGGTAGATCTTGCCTTCGACAACCTTTCCTTTCTTCAAAACAACAAATCAAGCCCTCGCGTCCATAAATTCTCTGCAAAAAGAAAGACAAGAACATAAGACATTGTGTTACATTTAAGGAAAGTAAAGATCATTGTGGAAAATATAAATAGAAGAAATCCTTAACCATATTAATTGGAGAATCCTCCAACGAACTATTAAGTATCAAGCTACTTGGAAGGAAGTGAGGATCCCATCAATTGTCATACTCGAAGAGAAGAGTCTTACATGTCATCTCTTCCTCACTTAGAGATTCTTCTAGAGTTTTGTAATCCTTCATAGGATCATCATAATGATCCTGGGTCTAGGATAAAGGAAATTTGAAGGCAAAAGTCCTTTCTGTCCTGCCTTTTTCCTACCACTTCAAAAAAAAAAGTGCCCAAGATTTTTTTCGAGAACAAATTCAAAAGTATTCATCCTTAAAATCTTTGTAAGAACTCTCGTAAGCCTCCAAAAGCTTGCATTTTTCATAAGCTTTGAAAGAAAGAGCCACGAATATATCGTCCAATTTCTTCCCAATAACCTTATCCTCTTGCTTATTTCAATAAGGAATGAAGATGAGGATAAACAGAGAAATAGAAGGCGACACATTGACCTAACTACAGAGCTTTACAAAAGCTAGGTCTAAGGCCTAACAGTTTAGATGTAGTTGAGAATGGAAAATTTGATTGAAGTTAAGGACTTTGAGTTAGAAAAATGTGAAGGGCAAAGTCATATCGAGTCTTTTAAAAAGGTACGATACATGGGAAGGAAATCCCGATAATGGAACCAAGTCAGAGGTCGAGAGATTCTCCTTCTGGAAGAATTGTTGTTATTAGGAACATCGTCCTCACTATCCGAAGAGCTACAAGATTCTTCCGACGAGTCATCATGTTCGGATTCGGGCATGTCTTCATCCACAAGTTGACCGACATCTATATCTTTAGGCCCTTGCAAGCAAAATCGATCATTTGGGTTAAGGAGTGTTAGGATCCAAATGTTGTCTTGCCCGTCTTGGGAAATGCACATGGTTCTTAATTGATCTACATGTCGGGGACCGCAAACTGGCCTCCCCAAACACTCTCACTGATCCAATCCAATCCAAGAGGAATGTTGGGAACTATTGAGTTAGAAGTTGTTCACTCGCCTCTTCACTCATGATTGAATCGATTTCCCTATCAAAAGAAGAACATTCACTGTTAGAAGCCAAATTCACTCTATAAGAATGAAAATGTTGAGCAGTTTCCATGTGCTCCTTAACATCTTCTCGGCTAGCATTAGCACCGATTGTGGCCACTTGGCTTGAAGTCTCAGAAATTCATCCTTGGAAAGTGTGTGGAATCTTCTTTTCTTCATGCCCATGGGGCAATCTTCAGAAGAAGAAAATTCCATATATTGAGGAAAATCCATTGCGCTTTGTGCCACTTCCAAAATTTTGTCAGAATTAGGGTCTATCCCGATCTCTATAAGACGATCCCTACAAAATTTGAACAACTTCTCGGGGACCTCTCTTTCCCACAACTTTGGGACATCAACAAGTGGACGACAACCCATATATCCAGACCGACTTGGTTTCTTCCTAATAGTAGAAACGGGTGGCATCCTAGAGTGTTGAGAGCCACCAGTGGTGGAAGATTGGGAACTGCCACCCCTTTGCTTCCTATCAGCGGTAGTCTTAACACGAACCATCGGAAGAAAAAAAAGGTAAACTCTAGGGAAATCAAGATAAAAGGGTAAAGAGGAGAAAAGATATACCTTCGAAGATTGGCGACTCTAATAAGGAAAAAGAAGCTTTAATCTATTAGCACAACTAGACAACGATCAAGGAGAGGAAATAGATTTTTTTTTTTTTGAGAGTAAAATAAAAGTGAGTCTTTGATTTTGAAAACCTAAAATACAAAGCTAATTTTGTGTTTGGGGCAGCTACTTACTTAAGCTGCACCCAAACCGGGTCAAAGGGTCCTAAAATGGCCCAGATAGATGGCCCAATTAATTACACAACTAATGGCTTTGGTCTCATGTCATTTGGACTCCTAATTACAAAGTTATGCCTAATTAACTAAACATAGTTCCAGATTTCCGTATCTGACTGGATCCAATTTTGACCATCTTCTTGTCCGAATTTAGCCTTCCAGGCTCTAATAGCAGTTATAGATATTTGAGATAGCTACAAAACGAAATACGAATCAGATCAATCAGACACCTATAACAAAAGTTATGACCAATACACGAAAACAGTCTAAGTCTGAAAAATTAGCACAAAACGGAATTAAGTTCATTTAAAAGCCCAAAATCCCATTAGACCCAAAAACAACTAATTGCATCCTAAATAACTTCTAAATTCATTAATCAAGTGCAACAAATAAGTGTGATAGAATGCGATTATCAATGGTGAAGAAGAATAATGCAAACAGAAGATCAAAAGTTAAAAAAGGAAGAAGAAAAAAGGGTGATAAAGTGTATAAATAACCTTGTGGTGTGTGAAACTGTCATGACACGTAGGCAAATAAGGATGATAGAGCATGAAACCACCATGACACATGAGCGAATAAGAATGGAAGTGCACTTATTTGAATTTCAAATTATTTAAAATCACTTCAAGCCCAGCAATAACCATCAAGTAGTTAAAGATGAAGAGACTTCACTTAATGATAAAGACTTCAGTTGTGTGGCATTCTGCGAAAGCAATACGTTCTTCAATAGATCTTACAAGGAAGTCAGATCTTGTAAGTCGATAGCTTCCATAAAGAAGCAACTGACTTGGGGGCAACTGTTCTGGAGGGTAAATCTGACATTGTTCGGGTAAATATCTGCATAACCTAGGTCACTGAAGTAGTAGACAGCTTCTACAAAGAAGCACCCGACTTGGGTGCAACTGTTCTGGAAGTAATTTGATGACAAACAAATCAAGACACTATCTTATTTCGAGCCACCTAGAATCGAGTTCTTGGTATTCCTTATGAGCTCACACCGTGAACGTTGGTGCTCAGACTAAATTGATAATCTTCCCAATAACTACAAGGGGAGATCTATATCACAACATGAAACCTTAATTAGAGAAGTGCGTCTCACAAAATGACAGCTAGATAACTGATTTTCTTGCCATAAACATGGTATAAAATCTGCCAACACTGGTATGATAACTAACTCATTGCATTCTCTCACTCCACCTTGATCCATTATTGACTTGGGCATTGGAGTGTATGCAGGCATCCCATCCAATGCCACCCTAGGGCTCATGTGACGCAATCGTGCTCTGCCATCGGGAATCGCCATCGTGATTCAATTATAGATTAGGAACCTTCCTGAATGGGATCTCCATTTCCTGAATTGAACATTTCCTAAAGTATTGCCACATGATTACAAAAGCATTGAGATTCTAGAGGGTGATAGCAACTAGCAAGGCTGCTAGTTCTGTTTGTTTGCCAAATAACTTTGGGTGAAGGTGCTTAATTAACTCCTTTTCCTTCCTCCAAGTGAGAATTTTAAATCATCTAACAAGAATAATCATTATATCAAAATTAATTTTTAATTAAAACCATCACGTGAGCATTATTTTCATTGTTCTCTCCTTAACCGTGTTTATATATATATATATATATATATATATATATATATATATATATATATATAAAAAGAAAAACTGTGATTCTATCTGGTTATACTTCTCCGTAAACATTTATATGAAAAAAAAATATTTAAAAATAAAGTAAATTGAATTAATTTATGCACTTCAACTTTATGGAGTGCATAAATGGATTATAGTTTACTAGAGAAAATCAATCCACTTTACATTCTTATTTTCTTTCTCCTAGGAAAAATTATCAACAGGATCTCAATCAAAACCTATTAATAAACGCAAGTGAAGTGGTCTTATACCTTTGCAGAGACTATTAAATGTAAAACATTTCTATTTCTAAGTTGAAACATTTTGATGGCAATGTTGCCAGAATGGACAAATATCTGCTATAATATATCATGTCAATCATAGCAACTAATTTGATAATAAGTGAAGTTAGATGGGAAATTTAGAAGACCCTACGTAAAATCAGAAACCAAGTGATCAAAATACAACAATAACATACCAAAGCCACAGAACCTTCCTCTACAGAATGAGCCACTTTATATGACTAACTACTACAACATTACTTTCACACTGTCGTATGTCATGGCTGTCAGATATTCCATCCATGGCAGCCGATGCAGATACATTCTAATGCTTCTTAGTATCCCTTATTTGAAATAATTGATGGAGCATAAAACTCTTGCACATAAGCAGCTGTAGGAATAGGAAAAGAATTACATTAAATTCATAAGCCTTCTAATCTGTTTTCTTTTTGTACATTAGGCCTCTGAACATAACTTCATCTACGAGCAGATGTATGTGGCATAGGGTATGGCACAGGACCTAAGTTCATTGGTGCTCCAGGAACAACTGCCCCAGGAACTGGTGCTCCGAGACCATATGCCATGTGTGCTGGGGGAGGAAGGTTCATGACTGGGGTGCCAACTGCAGATACAAGGGGTCCTCCTATAGGTTGTCCAATGGTAGGAGCAGCATATATTCCAACACCTGGGGCAGCAGTTGGGGCTGGAGGGGCCGGTTTGGTTGATTTTCCAGCAGAATTAGCCGCAGAACCGTTTGTTTGACCAGTAATTGGTCCTTGAGGTGCTGAAACATCTCCATTGTTGACACTGGTGATATCGTGTATGCTGGATCGCCTTCTGTCTTTATTCATCGAGTTCAAACGAATGAAGTATTTTTGGGCATGGCTTGCTACTTGTGTAGGCGTTCTTGTCACCACAAAGTTCCTTGATATACTTCGCCAGTCACCTTTCCCATACTTTTCCAAGCCAAGGAGGAATAACCTGTTAAAGCATTTTAAAAACAAAAGAATTAGATAAAAGAAAGTTTAGCATATGAAAGCTTGTCAAGATAACAGGAGAGAAAGTACCAATGAAATGAACATCAGTAGGCATAAACTGTAAAATCCTCGTGCAACTACAGATCCTCAGTTTTAACTTCCAACAGAAGAAAACCTCTAGAATGATCAAAGTCTTTAATGTATCTTATAGACAAAAATTCATGATAGCATTATTCCCTAATCCCCTATTACTTTTCTTTGACAGGTATGACAGGGAGTGGTACCTTAAGCTGCCTTTTATTCTTTAGTAGCTCTATGGTTAATATGACAGACAGACATTAGTAATCTCTATGATTAATATTACTGACCATCATATTAGCATGGCTATTGGCTAAACATCACACTTAAAGCCATAAAGATTTCACAAGTACTATCAATCAATGGCTATAAATTGGAAAGTTCTAAGCATGGATTGACAATATCTGGAACTAAATGCAAAACATTAGACTTTATGCAAAGTTAATTTGGTTCTAAGAAACACATAAGATCCAGAACTAATAAGCACCAACTATATATTAAAAAAGTATGTCCACCTATACTGAGGAATCGTAATTGCTGTCTACCACTGACAAATACTAGTAATACAAATGGCTCAAAGAACAGGGTCCTTATTATTTACAGGAAAAAGGAACATTGACGTCAGCCAGTCACTGATTTCCCCATAGTGCCAAGCTAAAGAAAGAAAGAAAAAACATAGTTTTTGGCAGATAGACATTGACTTGGCCATTTATTCCCCATATACTTGTGTCTTGGTGACCAATAAGTTGGAATGCGGAAACAATTTCTTTTCACATGCAAGGGTAAGTGTACTCTGACCCTCCCCCATACCTTTGCATAGCAAGGAACCTTCTAGCCTGGGGTACGTTAGTTTTTATTGATGGAAGATCACAGTTCATGGTAATAGAAAAGCTTGGTTTACTCAAATAATTTGAAGTGTTACTCAGTATTCCAAAAGGGATAAAAGGAATGGTGGTTTAGGTGTCTATTAAGTAGAATGAGTGTGTTCCTAGTATTTCTCAAAATGGATCAGAATTATCAGTCTAATCTTATAAAAACTGGAATAGAATTCCCAGCATTACATCAGGAATTTATCTGTGATGGTTTAGAAACTTCCTGAAAGAATTTTGTATGCAGCCATAGAACATAATGAGCACTGTATGTATAATGCTTAAAAATAAGGGGGCAAAATAGGGCTAAGTCGGAAGAGACTACTCTTGAGAGCCATTCTAATTGGAATAGAATCAAACGAATGCTTTATAACTCTGAAAATATCATGACAAATTGACAATACAAGGTTTAAAGGGAGGAGAAGAGTAACTCCGGTTTCTTTGCTCTGTAGAGGGAATGCAACCTTATTAGCAAAATATAAAGTGCAGAAAAGTGATAACATAAATAACTTGGCTTCCAAACAAGTCCAACACTTCAGCATTTAACATACATTAAATCTAACTAATCCCACGCCTTGTATACCTGTTCTTACCAAACTTCCTGGTTTGAACAGCCCAATGTAAGTTTAAATACTCAGATCTAGCAAAAGGATGGAGACTTTTGTGAAATCAAATTTAAAGTTGCCAAGATGATAGAATAGTAGAATACTAAAATGGCACATGGTTTTCTTAACAAGTAACATATAAATCCAGTCAACAAACCAACTCTGATGTAATAATGATAATGATATTGATAAGAATTGAACTCATTAGATGTTTTTAACAACCACCAACATAATGTCAATCATCATTTTGGAAAATGCAACTCATGCTTGTGAGGTTCAAAAATGCACCCAGGGAACGTAGAAAGATATAGTTTTTGAGGTCAAAGGAAATTTTCTTTTTTTGCCAGATTTCTATAGAAATTCAAAACAAATCACTAGGGCCTTAGAGGTGAAAAACTGAAGGGTAAAAGAACCAAACAATCAATAATATGATATTCTTTCACTACCAAACACAGGAGGACCATAATTGTAATTAATCCAGAGTTTAATGAAGACAAATTAGATGGAATAAAATACTAACGTGGCTAGTACATTACTATTTAGACTACAAAGGTCTACAGTTCTGAAGGTTCAGAACCAGAACTTAATCCTTAGGGTCCAACATAAGCACAATTTCTTGTCAACCTCAACTGCAGAACAAATTTTATCTAGGGTTGTTGAAGAGGTTATATGGAATTTTCAGTGGTGGGTTATGATTATGAATGGTAGGATATATTGGTGGTCCAGCATAGATAACTGTTGAATGTGAAGACATAAAATTTCAAAGTACTAATATTAAAATAATTCACCAACCAATTAAAATAAGTGAATCATGGTAGTTCAAAACTAGGTACTTTTTCTAATTCACCAACCATCCTATAACAACCCTGAATAGTACCCTAAAAAATGGTAACTCAACAGATCTAACTAACAGTACTTTTTTTTACGAGTCATGAAGCATAAACTGGGGAATAGAGATTTGAGATAAAATATTTCCTTCACCGAAATAGGAAATGAGTAGGATAAGGTCCAAAGCACCACACCTAATTTCAAGGGCATAGACTAATTCTGGAAAATGATGCAAAATCTATTTGCTAAGGCTCAACGAATTCATGGTTCTATTCTATACTATGAAACCTAGATACTCCAAAAATGGCAAATTATCAGTGTTGTACCCATATATGATACCACCAATAAGCATCATATGATTTGCCTGGTTACCAATCCAAGGAATACCTCTAATATTTTTTTTCGTAACCATCATCCATTGACATTACTATGCATTAAAGAGAAATCAATAATTTCTCTTCACAAATATTATACATTCATGTAAGTTTGTTCTAAAAAAAAAAAAAAATCATTTTAGCATATCTAAGTTTTTTGTAGCTAGAACTTTCAAGAATTTTCATACTCTCATATCTAGGTCTTATCATACTTGTGTCATATTCATAAGTTATATGGCTTTGACTATAAAAATCAAACTGTCACAGAACATAAATATGACTAAAGGAAAAAAAAAATTATAACATAAGTTCCAAACACAAGCTGCATCCATTATATAAAAAGTAAAGGGATACAAGGGATAGAAAAGAAGAAAACAAAAGAGGAAACCCATGGCTTCTATTACCAAGAGACATAAATTTGAAAATCAAGTTAACTAATTAACATGCAGAGACCCGAAGTAGACCCAAAATCAGAATTTTTATTGTTCCATTATATACAATATCTTTAATAAGTCCACAATTTAAGACTGCTGTTACCATGAACTACATTCTAGTATTATAACTTTGGAATAAGCACCACAAGATTGCTTATATAATTGAATAGCTTAATCATCCAATGGCGAACATGCTGATTCACTAAATTATAGCAGCAGCATGTTGCAATTATTAATCCAGTGTGCTTCCCACATCGACTTCAGACATAATTAAATTATAAACAAATGTAGGAAAAATAAATATTATTTTCTGCAGAATGACCTTCCCAAAGAGAAGTTACAGTCACCTTCTATAATTTTTTGGCTCAGGTAAGAGACCGTATAGCAATACTGCATTACACTTAAATATTTCCAATTCAAAGAAGTCCACAGCTTCACAAAAATTATTTAACCATTAACTGGCCATCTAAACATTTATTCAGAGTGTATTCTTTCAGGTACAATTCCCAAAACTATAATCACACGTGTCACTTGAAAATGAGATACAAATACAATAATTGCTCCAATGCAGCATTAATACAATTAAAAATAAGTAAAATTTCAACTTAATATATACACCAAGCCATGGCAAAACTAAGAGTTTATCTTACCCTTCCCCTAAGCAGAAACCTAATCTGAATACTGCTCATGAACATCTCTGGATGCATGAAGATACAATTCACATTTGAGGTTGACAAAACAAATAATATGGAGTTAATATCCACTTTGGTCCTTGAAAGTGGAAGCTTGTGTTGTCTTTTCTATTTTTCTTGAAAGTGACCATCTATACAAATTGGTTCTTTAAAGTTTCAACTTGCTAGAAAGGCTACCCTAATAAGTTATATACTTCTAAAGAATTTCATCCATCAAAGGCCTAATTTGTAAAAACAAACTTTTAAACACCAAAGGAACACAAGTGGCCACATCTAAGGACCAAATTATATTTTAACAATCTCAGTTTTAAGCATTGTTATCAATGGCGGATGGACGGCAGTCGGCCTCCCTTTACCAATTTTCTTTGGCAGTTGGCAAAAAATCCGCCACGCCATTCTACCATGGCCGCTATTTAACAACACAGGTTTTAAGATCCCATACCCTCAGATACCCTAAGTTAATCACCTGTTGATAGGACCACGAGATTAATTTAGATAAGAAACTATGAGAGCATTTAACTTTTGGAAATCACAAAGCATGACCACTAGTAAGCTTCCTGGCAGAATTGCCTCTTCCACAGTACAATCGAAACATATTTCTGGAAGGATCAGAACTAAAATACTGTTATAAACACAACCCCCTGATGTAAACCAAACAGATGATTTAAGTCATTTGAGAAGGATAAGTATGGTTTAGTAAAATATTGTTGTAAAATAGTTTGTACTAATAACTGTCAAGAGAATTAAGACTGAATGGAAATTAAATTGACAAAGATCCGAAGAAATAATCAGTTAAGGCACATAAGGACCTATGAGTTTACAATCAGATACAATTTCCAACTACCTAAAAAGTAACCTTCCTTGTGATGTTCACAATGACATATACTAGATTATATAGGTTTTCTAAATATTCAAGCAAAGATAAACTAACCTGTGTTCATCCTCTGTCCATGCAATACCCTTTCGTCGTTCCTGATCTGATCTTGAAGCCTTAGTTCCATGATTAGATTCGTTGTTACTATTCCAAGAGTGGCCTCCCTTCTTGCCAGCTCCTTCATCACTAGCATGGTTTGTTGAGCCCTCAGGAGAAGAATTATAAGATGGTAAAGGCACACAACCAGATTCAATCTGGCTAACGTCTTCAACCAAGAGCTCATAGTGGTGTTTAATCTCTTCCAAGGTTTTCCCCGGTAAATCAGCTGCAATCTTCTCCCACCGGTCTGAAGCATCCTCAGGGTGAATTGCCAAGGCATTTTCAAATGCTTTATCCTGTTCTTTGCTCCACTCGGAGCTACTACCGACTTCATCCACAGTCATCTAGTCTTATTTGAATCAACTATGGAGGTTTGTTACAGGATGGAGAGGAAAGGTTTCTATATAACAGTTCAAGAATCTAGGTCAAACCCACATCTTAAATACTACAAACACTCTGGTTTGTTTCATGGGAATTATGGATCTAGATTACTTCTATGATGAGTACCTTAATATTAACTTTGATGATATACAAAACTATTGGAGCAGATATGTTGGACTATGGTCCAGTCCTGAAGTAGAGCCAACAGAGACAGAAATTGCCAGGAAGAAGAACAGAGTTCAATACCAATTAAATCCCAACACACATTCAGTGGTGATTTTGCTTCAGAATTAAAAAAGCTGGACTCTTGTGAATTGCCTACCTATTGATGAAAGAAAAGGCAACAAAGTACAGTTAGGACATTAGAAATATCTGACAATAATTAATTCAAAGATGCAATGCTTGGCATTTTAAGAGAAGTGAAAAATGGGACATTGATGTGAAGTTAGTCAATGAGATGGTAATTAGGGCTCTGGATTTCTAATGTACGAAAGAGACATTTCAAAAACAAACAAAGTAGAAAAACCAAGAAGACTATAATGCACAAAAAGAGCATTCAAATTGCTATATTCCATACTTTAAAATAAGAATTCCAAAATTATCCATAGCTCTGCTGATAAGAACAGTTTTAACAGCATAGGACCACAAAAATATGTCTTTCCACCACCACCACAACTAAAACCTATAACTGCAGTATATCTCACTTTCACTAAACACATTCAACATCCTCATACTTTGTTTTATATTCTTGCTATATCACTCAAAGTTCATAGCCTTCAACCCTAAAGACTAACAGAAATAAACAAGGCCTCAAAGCCCAGCCTGCATCACTAAGACGTCTAAGATTGAAATTTAGAAAGACAAAAATGTAATAAAAATATTATAGTGATAACCATACAAGAGATTGCAAAACATGTCCAATCTCAATAGTTAGATCAAACACCCTACTTAGAAACCCAGTTTAACATACCTCATAATAGTAAAATCAACTGTAGACACCCTTCGGTTGATGTATTGCTATGTTTTTTGTTGTTTTTTTTTTTTTTGTGAGAGTGATTAATAAGTAATTTCCTGAAAAACATGTAAAGCCAAAGCTACAAACAGCAACCACTCCCAGGCTTCTGACACTCTAACTAACCAATATAAATTTGTCTTTCAAACCATTTAACTGACTCAATTGACAGTCAAGTAAAAAGTTAAAAACCTATTTCTGACAGTGAAAGACTTACTTCATGTGTCCGTTGTTAGTTCCTTCAAATTTTGGGTAAAAAAAAATCCTGTAAATTCAAAATATTTCATTTTGGTTTTTGAATTATTTTCAGCCTAATTAAAAAAATATAATGAAATTAATAATTATCCTAATAAAGGCAGATGAAGAGAATCTAGATATAAAGAAGAAAAAGGTGAAAGCAGAAAAGAACTAGATTTAAGATAAAAAGCCCTAACTAGGTAAGAATTTATTAAGGGCAGAACTAGGAAATCATAAATGACATTGATGGTTATCCTGAGATACCACAAAGAGATGCAAGATGGGTCACAATTGGTCCCATCTCAACAACAGCTTTGCCACAAATAGTACAGCTGATATTGAAAAAGCCAGACCCCAAGTTGCAAGTGCTCTGGAATCTGCAGGACTCATTAATATCTGACAGATGATAATACAACATGAAGAGAGAGAAAAAAAGACTGAGGAATAAACCAAAAGGAAAGTTAGAGAGAGAAAAGATTGAATTTTTTAACCCCTTTTGGTTTAAATTATTTTTCGCATCCCCAGAAAATTGAAATTAGAAAATGATATCTAGTAGCAGAAGATCAGGGTAAGATAACAATCAAAATCTAGGAGCATAAACAGCAGAAAAAGATTTAAATCTATTGTTATGAATTTTGGAAGTTTGTGAAAATTTTAAATGAAGTCATTCCTTTACCTTTATCTCCCTTCTGCAGTGCTTGCTTCAATATCTTTTTGGCTGCAAACTACCTTCAGCTCACAGAAACTGTTGCACACAGAAAAGGTCAAATAAAGCTGTATGGGTCTATAATATATAAGTACTGAACTGGATCAGTAACATGCTTCTCTCTCATGATCTGATCCTTATTTTTGGAGCTATGCAAAAAATTTCTTTCTTTTTATCTAATCAGAACAGTAAATGCATACTTTCCTGATAAACTAATAATAAGTGTGTGATGGTTTAAGAAAACTAATCATGAAGGAGTGAATGTAATCTTTTTAACATATTATATTATTGTATTATATTCATAAATGAAATTGGATTATAACAATTAATTAAAGGATGTTACCTTTTTTGGCTGGTTTTGGATAGAGTCCACATCACACACCCAATCCAGCCAAGTTGCAACCACACCTTGTGGTGAATCAATCATTGCCTACCACATCAGATGCAAGTCAAATTTTGCCGGCTAAAAAGAAAGGACGGAGAGAGTGCACATGGTATGGGACATTCAAATATTATAAATCAAGCTGGTAACAAACACATATTTCATCTTTTTTTTTCTTTCTCTATTTGTCATCTCAAAATATATAAAAGTTATCTAGCCAATAGCCACCTGTTCGCTGGACACTTAATAGCAATATTTTTTATTTTGTACTTTTTTCTTTTACTCTCTCACTTTCTCTTTTTGTTTATTAAAAACCTCTGGTCTATAGTGGTCCCATTCAAATTTAAATTTTAGGTTATAAATATGAATACTTCTATATATAATTATTTACAGTTCAAATCCTTCAAGTTATATTTTTATAAATATTTTAAATTTACTTATTTTAAACATTTTATACAAAAATTGAATTTCATAATAACAATTTAGGGTTGTTTATTAGAAATTTGCTTGTAGACAAGCAAAAGTTTTAAGTTTAAGGTGGGGGAAAAAAATTGAAAAGGAAAGAAAAAGGGTTCATAAAAGGGAAATACTATTGGAACTATGCTAATGACACTACCCAGTCAATAACTTTTTATATTTTCCAAAATTGTCATTTTCACATAAATGTGTTTCCGTTACCCACTAGTACAACAAATCGTGTTTCCTTCGTTAAATGAGAAGTGGGAAAAAAAAAAATAACAAATACAATTCTCTTGTTTTATACAATAAAATTATATTTTAGTTATTTTTTTCACCCCCATAAAAAATACAATATTGTATAATGTACAACGACGAAATGGTATTTCCAATTTGATTGGTGTCTTCGCAACCCTTCTTTCCCCTTCCCCGCAACCCCTCCTCCCCCCTCGCCTATCAGACCATACCAACAACAAGAAAATCTAAAACGAGGAGTGATTAGACCTCGATAGGGGTAGAGTGTGCACAGTGATGTTTGGATCTTGGCGAAGGAGGGGTGGAGCGGCGCGATGCAATGCAATGCGGCGCGGTGGCAAGGTGTGGTGCGACACAAATCTCACGGGGGCAAGCTTGTCAACTAGACGTAACACAAATCTCGTGGGTCCAGGTTGTTGGTGCGGCGCGGTGGTAGAGGAAGGTGGACGGTGGATCTCGTGGATCAGTGCGGCGAAGGGTTGGGGTTGGCTTTGGGTGGCGCAGGAGATGGTGAATCTGGGCAGTTCAACGATGAGGGAAAGGAGAGGGGTGAAAACAATTTGGTGAGGGGGAAAAAAGAAACTTTGTATGAGTTGGTAGTATCATTAGTAAAGTTGATTGTGCCAATAGCAGCCCCCTTCAGAAAAGGGTAGAAGGAAAAATTGCGCCTAATTGAAGCCCAAAATTTGTGTGTTGATCATTTTTAGAACTGTTGCAAATTCATGAAGGAAATTTATTTTCTTGAGACTTAGAGTGTAAACACAAGCTCATAAACAATAGTGAAATATTATGAGAGACCGAGAGCTTGACAATTCCTACTTTGACACTTTAATCTTATTTGCTCCTAATAGTCTCGAACAACTAAGTAATATGAATTACTACAACAAAAAGAGCATTCACAAGAATTATAAAATATATACAAAAAGAGAAATTGAATCAATATAAATCATGCACCTATACTAAAAAATACTACAATTTTCTATGAAAATTATAGTTTTTTTTTTTAGGATGAGCAAAGTTCTAAGTTTGGGGTTGTTAAATGAATTTACACTACTAGAAAATAAGGTTTTAACATCGTCATTTTAATATTGATTTTATAAAAATTATTGTTAAAAGTAACAAGGTAGTATAATTGTAAATAACTTGAGTTCGTTAACATCGATTTTTAAAAAATCGATGTTGTGGGTTGATATTACATCAATTTTTTAAAAAACCGATGTTGTTTTATCAATTGTTAACATCGGTTTTTTAAAAATCGATATTGTATTATTTCCTAAATTAATAGCCATACTTCTATTTCCCTCTCTCACACCTCATAAATCACAAAATGCACGAGGTCTACGCCAACGACCGCGCCGAGGAAATCATGGGCCAGGCCATCCAAGAGCTCGACTGGAAGCGCTCCGACATCATCGTCAGAAGTAGTGATTAAACCTCGTTTTCCAAATTGTTGTTCTTCTTTTCCTTTTTGGTTTTGTGTTCTCATGTGGCTCGTGCTTCTATCACCTACGACGAAAAGGCCATTCTCATCAATGGACAGAGGAGAATCCTCTTCTCCGGCTCCATACATTACCCTAGAAGCACCCCTAATGTAAGCTAAACAAAAAAGAAGAAAAAAACTTTGCAAGGTTTGATTTAGTTCTTAAGTAGTTTTTTTTAATGATTTTGTAAATGTGAAACGGTGTTGGTGCAGATGTTGGAGGATCTAATTCTAAAGGCCAAAGAAAGAGGGCTTGATGTGGTTGAAACCTACGTCTTCTAGAACGTTCATGAGCCTTATCCTGGCAATGTGCGCTTCTTCATCTTCATTCTTTCTCTTCTTTTTTCTTTCTGTTTTGTTGTGTTTTTATTTATTTTTTTGGACTTCTAATTTGAGGTTTTGTTCAATGTGTTTGTTTCTGCATGCAACACAATTTAGTAAAATTTTGAAGGCAGGTATAATCTAGTGAGATTTGTGAAGACAATACAGAAAGCAAGGCTCTAAGCTCATCTCTGCATTGGACCTTATGTCTATGCAAAATGGAATTTCGAGTAACCTTCTCATTTTCTAACATGCAAATGCAATTCTCTTGTCGTCAAGGTTTTAAATTGTGGTTGTGGTTGTAGTTTCATTGCAATGGACTCACAAAGACTGTAAAACCTTGATGTTGTAGTCGAAATCACAATCTTGCTAGTCATTTTTGTTTTAGAAGTACTCTTCTCATAGCTTAACATTTTGTTTGAAAAATCAGCTATTTGGAATGTTGTTGTTATGTGCAGTGGATTTTCTGTTTATCTTAAGTATGTTCTAGGGATAAACTTTAGAACAAACAATGAACCTTTCAAGGTTTCAATTTTTTTACTTTCAAAAAATGTTTTTTGATTATTAGACTATTGTCACTAAATCATAAAATTATCATATATCATAAAAAGCATACCTATCATGATTTTTTATACTCACACAATGTTGAGATTAAACTCACATATTTAATTTGTATATATTAAAGAAAATGTGCAAATATTAATTATTTTCTTTCTTTTGAGGGCAATTCAAATGGTAGATACTAAATAGAATAACTTTTTTTTCTTTTAATAATCATTCATTTTTAAGAAAAGTTCTTTCAGATAAAATATTTAATGACAAAATTAATAAATACCTTTTTAATTTTAATATTTTGATATTTAATAATTTTTATTTACCAAATCTTCTATTAAAGTATCAAGAAAAAGCATTACAAATAAACATATGTTTGAAGAAAGCACACTCAAATCTAAAAAATATTAGAAAATTACTAAAAGCTTTCTTTCTAATACATTTTCACTATTAATTAAAATATATTAGACATCACAAAATAATGTGAATGTCATTCCTTATTTATTAAATTGTACTCAATTTTCAAATTTTTAATAAATTTTAACTAATACAAATATGTTTAGTACAAGTGTAAGAAAATGTATTCCTAATTTTCTTTTGTCATATAACATTCCTACATACACTCACTACATAAAAATTCATCTCAAGTTTTATTTTGAAAAAACATTATTGTTAAGAGCAATGTCTGCACACGATACTTAGGAAGGAAGGATTAATAACTTAAATGAAAGGAAACCAGAAATTACTCAAGTATTGGTGGAAAACCATCTCAATTCTAATTAATAAGTGTTACTCTTATTTAATTTTTTAGTTCAATTCACTCTCCTCATCACTTTTTCCGTTGACTTCGATCACCACTTTCTCCTTTAAATTGATGAATCTCTTCGAAGATCCCTGGTGAACAAAACTACTAACCGCGTCTCCAAACATTAAGTTTGTTTCTCCTTTCTTACTCTTTTGTTTTCTTAGTTTCTTCATTTCCTTTCATTTAGATGTTTTATTTGGTTGAGTTTTTTTCCAACTCATTTGATTTCTTTGAAATCGTATTGTGAGGATAGTTCAAAATTAAACTTTATTGATAATATATTATTTTGTATGGAATCAAATATTGAAACATGAAACTTAATAACTCTATTCCTTTATATTTGTGTGTACAAATATAAAAAAAAAAATATTTGAGTTCATGAATATCTTTTATGAACCATATGTAGTTCCTTTGCTTTAACACATGTGGATTGAACTTCTTTTTGTTTTTTTTTTAGCCAAACATGATTTTGCTGAGTTTGTTTTCTTTATTTTATCATTACATGTTTGAATTGGTTTTCTTCAATTCATGAAAAAGCTTGAGAAGGGCTTGTTTTTCTAACACATTGATAATTAGCTTGTAGTTAATCTCAATTGTGTTTCCATAGAAAAAAGTTAAGAAACATTGGAAGAATCTTGAGTCTTTGTTTTCAACGATCAAATTGGTAATATAGGGGAGGGAGTCTTTATGCTTTCTTCAAGAATCAACAACCTATTTTGTAAGTACAATGGATTTCTGAAGGTATGGTAGAGAAGGGATGTATCAATAATGTGAACATATCGTTGGATACATGTGGTCAGGTTTATTTGATTTTCAATTTTCAAAGACTAAGTTTTCGTCTATATGTCCTGGATATGCAATGCAATATTTTTCAAAGAAAAATTACATGATTCTTATGTTTTCTTTTCATATACAAACTTCCATATAAAATATTATGTATAAATCCATATGAAGATTGTGTTTATGTGTTTTCTGATTTTTCAAATCTTTCATGTTGAACATAAATGAAAGAATGGCTGAAGATCAATGAGTTATTGGAAAAAACCAAATATACTATATTAAAAATGATAAAAATGTTAAAGATGACTTCACTAAGGCCAAAGACTAAATTTGCATGGTAAATTAAAATGGAGATGTTTTACTTGCATATAAAAGTTCGACATGCTAGTACATCTCCATGTTAATTTAATGTACAAAATTTGATCTTCAAGATCAGTACAAACCTGTTGAAAGTGAATGGATCCATGAGAAATGTTGATGTGAAGCACCAACTATACCTTCACTTAATATGTATCACTACTACAGAAAAGATCTTTTAGAACGGTAAAAATTGACATTTTAGATTAGTTGTACGATCATTCTATAAAATGTTATGTTATAAAAAGTGATGACCTTTTTAGATCGATTATATCAATTAGAAAAAAAAACACTTTATAGAATAAGATACCATTTTAGATATGTCGATTTGGATAGCCGATCTAAAATGTTAAACTTTTAGGTCGATTATAGTCAAGAACCATTCTAAAAAGTTGAACTTTTTAGATCACTCCTTGAAAAAATCATTCTAAAAAATTAACTTAACTTTTTAGAATAGTTATGCCTATAACCACCAATCTAAAAGGTTTTTATTTATTTTTTATATACATTTTATATTTCTTTTTATCCCTATAAACAAAATCACAACTAGACATATATACTATAACATAAATAAGTTGATCCACAACTTATGTTTCATTGAGATATAAAAGCAAAACGCACTGCACTACTGCTACTCATTGCAAACAGAGTATACTCAAATTTTCTAAACAAATTATTCTACTCATTAAACCTTAGTGTATACAAAAAAATATATTTATCACAACCATATACATGGGTAACATATAAAAACATAAGTACTCATTGGGTACTAACAAACGCCCCACACAAATAAGTTTACATATTGGCAACCTCAAGAAAATAATTTACCCAATGGTGACAAATATTAGCAATATTCCCATTAGGCATCGAACCTAGATTGTTGAAGACCTACAATTTTTTTTTAAAAAAATATGATAAAATATATTAGCTCAAGAAATAAAAATAAAACATAATTAATCTAACTTGTTGAAAATTGCCTTACATCTTTCCATGAATCAACAATATATGTGGTGACAATGGTAAGCATATAATGCATATGGGAATGCATCCAATATAAAATGAATAAGGCAAGGTGACTAGGTATGATATATTCCTACAATTCAATATTTAGAATGTGACTAGTGTGACTAGGAAGGAATTGGGGCAATGAAATGGCATGGGCCACACCAAGCAGGAAAATCCACCACAATCTATTAATGTAATTTTCTTTTAATATTTTATTTGATATGGCTTTGCCACAATGTGAAAAGAAGCAAAAATACTAGCTTCTTTGTCTACAAGATTCACCAAGACCATATCATAGCTTAAAGTTAGAGGCAACATACATGGCATAGCATGTCCTAGAGACAATCCATATATGAAATTTATTCATCATCCAATACAAACAAGAAAACAAAAAGGAAAATGATGCATCTAATATTGCAAATACATGCTAATAGATGTATGTAAAGAACATAATTTAAAATTGTATGCTAATATTGAAACATTAATGTAGTTTCAGAGTATTGTCTTAATAATTAAATTGCTTGGATTGGCTCTGTTAGAAACAATTCAACAACACTTTTTCGTCAAAACCTGCCACATTTAAAATTCCACCTTCTAGACTTGTATTACCACCAATTACGAATCCACAAACCTGATATTCATTTTATTCAAGTATGGACCTTAACATCTAAAGCTCACCACACTTGTACCACATCATCTTCTAAGATGCATTCACACTCTGCCTCTACCAAAAGACATACAACAATCTTATGTTCTATACAAACACAAAATTAGAGATAAAAGACATTTTTTCAAAACCCAATTCTAAAATCTCAAGAGACCGTGAGAAAAATCATTGACTAAGAAATAAGAAAACTTAAATAAAACTATTTATCTCTCTCACACACCAATATGTACAAAGGCTTGGTAAAGTGCAGAAAGTGCAAGAGAAAGATCTGAATAAGTACTTGATTTCATTCTTCAAAAAGAAAAAAATTATTTTGGAAAAAATAAAAGCAAAGAAAAAAAAATCGCGTAACTTACTGTGAAATATTGAAGAGTACAAAACTAAGTTTTGTTTTTCTCTACATGCCCTTCTATTAGAAAAAACAGTGAAAACTTCCACAACTGAACTTGTAATTATCTCTCTCTCTCTCTCGGTAGATAGACTTAGTTTCACAAAACATTACATTTTAAGCATATTAACCATGTCCTTAACCTATAAGTGCTTATTATAAGCCTTATATGTCATATAATTTTAAAGTTATAATTTGTACTAAATAGTAGCTCAAGCTTAACATGCACATAATATTTCAGCTCAAGATGAAATTATAACCTCAAGACAAGCATCTATCCAATAGTCAATAATACATGGATCTAATGGCTTTTCCAAAATAGCACTATTTTTAATTGCAATTTAAATTGTACCGTAGTGCACTAGTGCAGTACTTTTTCAAGCCCAATATCTGTAATATAAGTCTTCTAAGACAAAAAGAAAATAAAAAAAAATCTTATATTCAAAGCAACTATGTTGTGTAATGTAACACATATTTATTTTCCAAAATATCAATTCAAAAAATGACTATATATATATAGTACATACCATACAACTATATGCAACATCACACATTTGGTTACCAAGTGTTGACAATTCTAAGTTAAGTATTCCAATTACTCGATCTTGTAGTAGAAAGAAAACTTCTCAAGCATAAGAAGTGGGTTCTAAGATGCCAATGAATAGTTATAAGTCCTAAATGCTAATATTGAGTCTTGACACTGCCCAAACTCTAGAGTAAACTATAAATGGCATTGAGAACATAATTTTTTGTTTCTTTCAGCACAATGGTTATAATACTCTAAATTTGATCATGACCAAATCTAAAAACTATGCATTAATACTATAAAGTGGTATTGAGAACATAACTGAATTTCAATCAAATTGATTCTTTCAAATCACTAAATTGATTGAGTAGCTTTATATTTAGACACGTTGGTACTAAAGACTGAATAAGCCATAAACAAGCTCTTCCAAAATCAAGACATAGTTTATTAAGTACTTATAGCGCAATTCTCTAGTAAGAACTAAAATTCCACTAATCTCCTATTAAAAGTTTGTATTATAAGTTAGAAATACTGACCAAGGTGAAACACCAAAAACACTTACTGATGTGTTGTAAACACATCTTAATAATAGCTTAGTTTTAGGTCATATTTGTATTAAATAGTTAGAAAATAGCTCTAGAATTAGGCATATTTAGTATTTTGCGTTGCATAAGGCATTTTAAATACTAATTGAGCTTTTGCAGGCCAAAAAGAGGGAATTCAAAGCAAATAAAGAAAGAAACAAGATCTGCAACCTCG
>PYAF01001233.1:192006-209198 GCA_007407185.1 Glycine tomentella | reverse complement strand
TAAAATTAATAAATACCTTTTTAATTTTAATATATTAATAGTTAATAATTTTTATTTACCAAAACTTCTATTAAAGTATCAAGAAAAAGCATTAGAAATAAACATATGTTTGAAGAAAACACATTTCAAATCTAAAAAATATTAGAAAATTATAAAAGCTTTCTTTCAAATACATTTTCATTATTAATTAAATATATTAGACATCACAAAATAATGTGAATGTCATTCCTTATTTATTAAATTGTACTCAATTTTCAATTTTTTAATAAATTTCAACTAATTAAAATATGTGTAGTACAAGTGTAAGAAAATGTATTCCTAATTTCCTTGTCGTATAACATTCTTACATACACTTTCTACATAAAAATTCATCTAAAGTATTATTTTGTAAAAACATTATCGTTAAGAGCAATGGTTTGCACACAATACTTAGGAAGGAAGGATTAATAACTCACATGAAACAGAACCAGAAATTACGCAAGTATTAGACGAAAATCATCTCAATTTTAATTAATGAGTGTTACTCTTATTTAATTTTTTAGTTCAATTCTCTCTCCTCATCAATTCTTCCATTGACTTCTATCATCACCTTCTCCTTTAAATTGATGAATCTCTTCTAGCATCTATGGTGAACAAAACTACTAACCACACCTCCAAACATTAAGTTTGTTTCTCCTTCCTTACTCTTTTGTTTTCTTAGTTTCTTCATTTCCTTTTATTAGATGTTTTATTTTGTTTTGAGTTTTTTTCCCTCTTATTTGATTTCTTTGAAATTGTATTGTGAGGATAGTTCAATATTAAACTCTAATGATAGTATATTCTTTTGTATCTAATCAAATATTGAAACATGAAACTTAACAACTCTTTGTTCCTTTATATATGTGTGTACAAATATCAAAAAAGATATTTGAGTTCGCAAATATATTTTATGAACCATATATAGTTCCTTTGCTTCAACACATGTAGATTGAACTTCTTTTTGTTTATTTTTTTTTCCAGCCAAACATGATTTTGCTTAGTTTGTTTTCTTTATTTTATCATTGCATGTTTCAATTTGTTTTCTTCAATTGAAAAATGGAAGGTTGAGAAGGGCTTGCTTTTCTAACACATTGATGGATAGCTTGTAACTAATCTCAATTGTTTTTCATCGATCAAATTGGTAATATAGGGAAGGGAGTCTTTATGCTTTCTTCAAGAATCAACAATCTATTTTGTAAGTACAATTTCATTCCCTGGAGGTATGGTAGAGAAGGGACGTATCAATAATATGAACTTATCATTGGCTAAAAGCATTAGGATTCCATACATGAAAAAATTGCCACCATATATATCTTGGATACATGTGACCAGGTGCATTTGATTTTCAATTTTCAAATACTAAGTTTTTGTCTATATGTCCTGGATATGCAACACAATTTTTGCCAAAGAAAAATTACATGTTTTTTGTAACACCCCGTATGCATCCGGTGTATTAACATATTACTTAATCAGAATAGCGTAGCAAATATCATAGATAATTAAAAATGGAAGCAGTAAACAAAAATGACGTCATCAAACGTCATTACCAACATCACTGTACATCATATATGGTGAATTCTCATAATATACAAAGTATATGTCTCAAAACTGTACATATCCTTCATCATTACCAAAATACAGGCATAAAATAAAATATCATAATATAGAGCCAACATGCTCTTCACTATATGCCTAAGGTTCTCTCAGAATCCATATCCCTCTACTCGGGCCTCTTGCCCTGGGATCTATCAGCCGCTCCCTGAGCATCACCTGCAAAACATAATCCCCAACAGGGGTGAGATAACAATCTCAGTAAACTCAGGGTCCTTGAAGGTCTTTCCTCCCCCTGGTTCACTTCCATGCACATAATATCAAAATTGGCATTACCAAACTAGCCGTCACAGCTATCAAGTCATGTCACATGTACATAACATACATACACATATATCAATGCCTGAGGAGGCTTCATCCATTTATATAGGCACATCTCACATCAGGACCTACTACTCATTCCTAAGGAGGCTTCATCCATTAATATGGGCACATCCCACATCATGGCTTTCTTTCTTTGCCTGAGGAGGCTTCATCCATTAATATGGGCACATCCCACATCAGGGCTTATATATAAAATGTTATTAAATTCAATTCTACTGGCCAGAGAATCTAATCAAGCACATAACAACACTATCACAGTGTTCAGCTCATCATATACATGTTTCCATAAACAGTAACACACAATTTCAATATACATGCATCAAGATATACAATAGCCATAACTCCCTCGGAGTATGGTGGAACACAACAGTGGGAAATACTCCCAAGAACAAAGAGCTTACCTGCTCTCAGCGCTATACCGGCTCTCCCAGCTTCATGGTCACAACCACCAGCAAGATCACTATCACGCCCTACACAAGGCATAAAATAATCAGTCAATAACGGTCCTTAGCCGTTAGAATGAAAGGAAACGCCATTCCCTTCCATTAAAACCTCTATGTTCTCTATCTTAGGGTTATCAGAGCTAACCACCTTATAGGCGATTCACAGACCCTCAATGGGATCTATGTTGGTCTAACCAAGATCTTAGAGTCCCCCAGACTCTGTATAAGCTCAATTCAATGATCTACTAGGTTATATATCATCAATTTCCCAACATGACTAAAACAGATATATCAACACATTTTCACCGTTTATTTGGCCTTCTGAACAACTTTTGTAAAGGCACTTAGGCTCATAACTATCATAATATCTTCCATTTACTCAACATTTTTCCTACCCATACCAAACTCATAGTCAAAATCAAACTTTATCAAAAATCATGTTTCAAAGTTTAATATTCATCAGAACAACCTCCTGAGCATACTTTTCTAAAGAATCCAAGTCTAATTCCAGTTCTATCACAAAGTGGTCACTATTCATCCCAAGAACAATTTCACAAATCAAACGATAAAACTTGAGTTTCTTACCTCTAAAACGACAGGAAAGGCTAGAGAACAGCTTTTCCAAGCTTGAACGTCCTTAAAACGCCTTCTTTTCTCCTCAAAATCAAACTTTGTGAATTTCCCTAGAGAACTGGATCTCTTTGTTTGATGGTTTTCAGAGAAAAGTGATGATAGAATCTAGCTCATTGAGTAGTTCCTTTCAACTTTCATGTTGGGTGTGAAAGGTTTTGGTCAACGGTTGAGTGTTTAAGAAGCTTCTCTAATTCATCAATGGCAGAAGCAGAAAAAAGGAAGAAAGGAAAAAGAGAGAATGGCTAAAGGAAAGAGAGAGAAGGCTATTATATTTTTATTTTCTTTTCATATAGAAACTTTTATATAAAATATTATGTATAAATCCATATGAAGATTGTGCTTATGTGTTTTCTGATTTTTTGAATCTTTCATGTTGAACATAAATGAAAGAATGGCTGATGATCAATCAGTTATTGGAAAAAGCCAAATATACTATAATAAAAATCATAAGAATGTTAAAGATGACTTCATTGAGGCTGAAGACTAAATTTTGCATGGTAAATTAAAATGGAGATGTTTTACTTGGATATAGAACTTCTACATGCTAGTACATGTTTTACTTGGACATCATGCATTTCAAGTAATGATTTCAGATTCAGAAAAGTAATTAATTAAACTTGCTCAGAACAAGTTAGTATCTTTATGCTAAAGAGCAAAGTACAATTAAATTTATTATTGTACATAAATTTTTCATTCATTGTATGAAAGTTAACTTTTTAAATTGTTATTCAAGCAATTTCTCATTATTGAGGAGTATGTAAAGACACATATTTATGCAACAAATCTACTAGACCTTTTTTGTAAGTAGTTTGGTTATGCTACTACTTCACTCTACTACTAGTTCTTTTAGTTTAATTTTGTAAATTAATTGAAGATTTTTTAAAAAAAAATCACACTAATTCTTATCATAATTAACCATCAAACAAGTCTACTAGATGATTTTTATAGGCATGTCTTTATGTAATGGTATTCGCTTTTCATGAATGTAAGTATGCTATGGGAAATAGATTCTTCAGAATTTTTACTTAGATTCTCTCCAATGAAAATCTTCACCATCAAAGTCCCATAATTTTTTTTATTATTTAAATTCTATCTCTCTCCTATTTTAATCATGGGCTAAAATTTCACTAGATAGTAATGTCACATAAGGGAATATAAATAGATATGCAATGAGTTTCTTCTATTATGTGGGATTAGTGTTTACATTTATTTTGTCTACCTTAAAGCTCTTTATTGAAAATGCAATGCAAATCTGGTCATGTCTTGGATGATGTGTTAGGCTATAAAGAAAATATCATCATCATCTCCATTTATTGCTGCTATATATGCTTGTAATAGCATTGTTTTATATTAAATTAATTAAAATAAATGTATTCTATATATTATTGTAAATCACTATTGTAAATGTGTTTAGAGAAATATTTTCAATGTTAAATAAATATAAGAATTCTTTTGGATCTGTTTTGTGGGGCCTTCAAATATGTGAGATTACATTTGTTTGTGTAGGACTTATCTAGATTGTTGTGCTTCGAATAGATGAAGTCTTACAAGAAACATCTTTCTCAAATCATTCTCTTGAGATCATCCATTAAAATTATTTCATTAGATCATCTTATCCTTACCTACAGATTCTTTCACTAGCTAGATACATCATACATATTATATATGTATATAAGAAAAGATCATTGACCTTTTTTTTCATCGACAAATGTTAATTATTAATTTATTAGTTTTTGTTAGTGAGAGGGATTCGAACTCATGAATTCTCCCTCTTCTCTTCTCCATTCAACTACCAACTCAATCTTATAACACAAAATTGCATTGACCTTAGATGTCAAATTCTTGTCCTTGTATCGCTTAATAACATTTTTGTAAAATATAAATAAAATAATTCAACCATTAGATTATTTAATATTATCCTTTTTGAATTTGTATATCAAATTTCACATAAATTATAATTTTATTGTTGTGTTATCTTTTTCTTGAAAAACAAAAGATATTTTATTGATCCACTTATATTTGCACAAGAAGTGCCTAACCAAGCCAAACACCTTACATTAGAAATAGTACATAGGGACCAAATAAAAGAAAGAAACAAAAGTCTAGTCCTTATGCCATTACGCAAAGAATTGTATGGCCATCGGTATATCTGCAAGGTATCCACCTATAAATTAAAGATGCCATGATGTAGGCGTATGCATTAGTCTCAATGCTCCAATGCTATGTTTTCTAGCATTAGTCTCACTAGCTGCCATCAATATCTAGTAGATTTAAAAAAAAAACATAGAAGACCACCATGAAATTTTATATCATAACATATAAAGCAAAAATATGTTATGAAAGGCTATAATACAACTATAGAATTAAATCTCAAACGCTAAATATTGCAACTATAGATATATTAAAGATAAGAGTAAATTACACCTGTACCCCCTGTGATTTTTCTAAATTGCACCTGATACCCCTCCTTTTTTGCACTCTAACAAAAACCCCTTAATTGTTTAGCTCACATTACACCTAGACCCCTTCCCTCCTAAATAACGTTTAATAATTTAACAGAAAGTAGACACATACTGGTCACATGACTTTTAATGAAAATTTATGTCTAAAATACCCTCATCTTCTTCCTCAAAATCACATCTTGTGTTTTACAAACCCTTTTCTTCTTCAACAACCTTTCTTCACTTACCACCACCACCTCCTTCTCCTCCTTCTTCCTCTCCCATGACAACATCATCTCTTTCTCCTCATAGTCATCCTCGCCCACCAATTAGGCGTCTGAGCGCACCCACTCCCGTCCGAGCAACCACCACCACCATAGCCACCACCAACATATTCACCTCAACCACCTCCTTGTCCCCAACTGTAGCTTTGGTCACCATCACCGCTGTGTCTGGTTCTTTGGACATTGGCGCCATCGGGGCCAGTGACATCAATAACCTTGGCGCGTCCATTAGAGTCAGATTCAATGGAGGGGTATCGAATGCAATTTGAGAAAAACACAGGGGGTGCGAGTGTAATTTACTATAATAGATAATTTTGTTTGCTCAGATATTTCAATTGATGTTAATAGAAGGGGGTAAAAGTAATGTATAAAAAGGGAGGGGTATCGGGTGCAATTTGAAAAAAACACAGGGGGTGCGATTGTAATTTACTCTAAAGGTAACCTTTGTAGCATTTTAGCTTATTCATTTACTCTAAAGATAATGAATCTCTCCTAAAACATAAAGGGAGGAAAAAAATGTTGTCTCAATTATTTATTTCATTGCTAACCAAATAATGGAATCAACACCTGGAGTCTTTTTCTTACCTAAAGATGTTTTACTTACCTAAATTCAACTTTAAGCAATTGCACTTACCATAAAATAGTCATAAATAAATTACCGAATAAATAAAATATGATATAGGAGAATAAATAAAAGAATATGGAACACATCAAGCATTTCCTCTACAGTCTTCAATATGATTTCAGATGGAAATTTTGGAGCAACAGTAACTAAAGTTCTGACAATTGATTTAGTTATACAGTACAAGCAAAAAAAAAAAAAAAATCAAAAGTACCATCCTATGTAAAGACTCCTTATGCATCCACAACTCACAGCATATGAATAATATAAATTACAAAAATCAATGTAATTTAACACACAAAATAGGTTCCTTAAAAAACATAAAATAGGAAACTAGATACAGTACAAAGTGAAATAACTTTAATCAATCTTATGATTATCATACTAACAATACGTTACAAGGTTTTCCTTGGAGGCACCAAAGTACACATGACAACGTAATAGTCCTTTATTGTAAACTCTGGAAGAAAAAAACAAATAGGGAAACCTTCAAAATGAAAATAAGAAGATGCATAAACTTAAAACAAAATATAAAGAGTAAGACTGTGAGACAGAATGGGAAGATGAACATAGATACAAAATAAATTAAAAAATATTTTACCTACATTTTCTAAAAATAAATACTTCAATTACAACCATATAAAATGTATGTATATACTAGTGGAAGCCACAACAACAACAAACAATGTCTACTTCAATGAACAATCAACCATCATTTTTTTTGGATTAATTAGCTAAAGATTTTATTTGCATGTTTAGTGATAGCATAATAAATGCTCAATTAACAAAGATATACAATGCAAGCTACATACTGATATAGAGTGCATAAAAACCAGCATTCCAAATCGCTTTTTCCAAAAACCCAACAAGAGAATAATCCATTATTACATGTTATCCTTTCGCGTAAGTGTTATATATGACCAAGGTTCGTAGCGTCCATGACATTTATCAAAACATTGATTGGAAAAAGAATAACTGAAACCACAAGAAACACACTAAAAGGAGGGGGTTGAATAGTGTGTATAACAAAGATAAAAACTTTTTGTAATAACAAGGATAGGATGGGTAATACAGAGACAAACACTGGTCGTCCACTGAGAATAAACAGACTAAGTAATTGATAAGTGCCATATTTCAGTTGAAATCATGTTTTAAATGATGGCACTTATCTTTTGGTTCATTAACTTTGTCTATAAACTTGCCTTAAACCTAGTTGATTCGTATCTATTACTTAGATAAATGTTGTTTTTATATTTCGAAAGATTAATCCAATCATATTTTGTATTTTGATAGGTTCGGAGACTTCCAAACAAGCAAAGCAAGCAAGAAGGGCTTACGATCAAGCATGGGAGGTGTTACAAGCAAAACATGCCCAAAACCCATCTAGGCCCAAAGCTTTCTTCAACATTAAGACTCTTACTAGCCCAGGCGAGCTCCTCCAGTGTATTTTGCTCGCCCAGGTGAGCTCAAGTTCCCAAAAGATAACATTAGCTCGCCTAGGCGAGTGAAACAAGGCAAAAACACTCGCCTGGGCGAGTGAAGCTGGCAGGAAAGGAAATATATAAATAGGCCACGAAATTGGAGGAGAAGATCATCCAATTTGCTTCATTCTTGCTTCCTTTGCTGTTCCTTAGGATTAAGAGCTTAAATATTAGTATGTAGGTAGGTTAGGAAAGTGAGAGAAGTGAGGATTAGTGTGGAGACTCTGCCGGAGAGAAGCAGTGATGGAGCCCTTCAGCAATTCTTTCCTTGAAGAGGTTCTCTCCACTATGAGTAGCTAGCTTCTCTGAGGATTGAATGTAATCTTCTTAACCATATGCATCTTTTTTAATATTTATTTATGCATGAATCATTTCTATTCCTTGTTGGTAATTTCATTCTGTGCTTAATGCTTGATTCTACTTTATCACTAGTTTCATGAACTTAATCCTAAGTGAGAGTGGAAAGTAATCTTAGGGTTTTAACTGAATGATGTTACTCATTACGTTACGTTGCTAGGAATAGGGCAGAACGTTTTGATTGCATAAAGCACGCGATTATAACTCTTAATGCTGGGGTATTTACTTCATATGCGAGGAATCGATATTTGGTAGATATCCTTAGAACCCGAATGCGAGGGATTGATTCGGGGTAAAATAGTGTGCGTCAATAAGGATAAGCGATGATTTATGCTTGGTAAAATTAATTGGATATAAAAGGATAAGAATGATGAAATCCAATCCCACTTTCTCATAAGTATATTTCAAAACAAATAAAATTCCGCTCATCCTACTTGTACATAACTATTGAACTATTAAAATCTCTTTGGATTAACTAAGTAGCTAAAGTTCCTGTGGAGACGAACTCTTATAAATTTTGTAACTTACAATGAAAAATCGGTACGCTTGTCGAAAGTCATAACAATAATAAAGAACAAAGTGGTTGTACAGTGACAAATAAGTGTTTCTTAAAACAGTTTTTCAATTAAGCACTTGGTGTAAAGTGATGTTAGAAAAAGTAATAAGAACACTTGATAAAACAATATGGGGAGAAGTAGAAACATTTGGTTTATATTGGATTGCTCAACCTGAGCTACATTAGTTCTCCTTTACTCACTAGTAAAGGGTTCCACTAATCAATAACTGAATACATACAAGTATTTTAACCAGTCACTCATGGCTTTACAAGTATTATTAACACCACTTCTGGTATCTTCTTAGACTCCCTCTAAATCTAAGAACCCAAGTATTTTTAAACACTAAGCCACTCTTGGCTTTCAAAAACAAATGTTTGATTGAATACAAGTATTCTTAACATTCAGAGAATGAATATACAATTAAGCACAATTACAAACTACTTTGCTTTGCGAATAATAATAACAATGTAGAACGTGGAGTGTTTAAAACAGAGTTTCACCGCAAGTATTTTTTTGCGCTATTATTATTTCTTTTTCGTCAATTGCTTCATTTAGGGAGAAAGATACTCTAGGTTCAGAAACCTAGGTTTCATCATGTCTTTCATTTCTTACCATAAATTATAATATACATTTATTTTTTATAATACAAAAAATTTCACAAAACATTATGAAAGAGGAGAGAGATTGAAAAGTAAATGATTATGAGATAGTAGAGAGAAATGAGTGTTAGAAATAGAAATATTTGGTGGTTTGTTTTGCAAATTTAGGTTGCTTGCAATGTGTTTGATGAAATGTCTCATTTGTTCTCTACTTTAGTTTGAGCATTTCATCGTTGCTTTTGTTATGAATTTTGAATGGCAAGGTGCAATCCAATATAGATGGTTTGGTCAATTATGGTAGTGATGATTTTCAAAAAGCTACTATGTTCTCCTAGGTCCTTGCATTCACTAGTATGGTGTTGTTTTGATTCACCTGATGTTGGATTTGCCTCTTTTTATAGATCACATGTTAAGATCTTTATGTAGTTTCTTAACCATAGATAGATGTCATTCTCTGCCTATTGGATTTTTATTCATTTTTTAATTTTTGAGAATCTTTATATATATGGTTTTTTTTATACATAGATATATAGAGCAGTGGGAAACTTATATTCTGCATGTATCTTTTGTAAATTGTCATTTCATTTGTTTTTTTCTTTCTATATTTGTAACTTCTTTCAAGATGAATGTTTAATCAACATGTGTCTCTCTTTTACTGATTGTTTAATCAATGCAGTTCTATATACTGATGATTTAGTTCTAAATTTATTTTACTAAAAAGCTTTTGGGTTGTTGGAACTATGTTGTTAATTTTTTGGACATGATATAATGAAGTACTCATATCATGTTTTCAATTTTTTCATAGGGAAGAATCCAAGGGAAGTTTGAAAGGGATCTTTGGTTACATTAGGATGTTGTTGTGTCTACCAATTTTGTGGGTGATAGCAAGTGATACTTATAGTCAATAAATTTGCATGCTATCATCATGCATTGTGCAACTAAGATGGACATTTATTTGGTTTTAGCTTAGGTAAAGGAATTTATGTTGCTGGAATTTGGTCAGATTAAGAAACTATTAGTTTTTTAAAAGTTACCTTGTTTGTTATAATGTAGTTTGAAGTAGATATAATGTATTTTTCTCCTTTGGTTTTTTTAAGTTGATGAATTGAATTATGAGGGTTTTGTTAACATCTTTATTGTTGGCACAAAGCTATATGAAATGGAAAGTCTCAGATGTCATGATAGTTGATCAAAACTTATATCAGAAAAGATAAGAACATGTGTACAACTTGTTATCTTGTTTGTGTGTGTAATCTATGTTAACATATTTTATTCAAAGGATAATTGCTAACTTATTTACCTATTTTCGTGTTTTTTACAACAAGATAGCTTCTCTGAGATAATCGTGAACAAAGCTATAGGCAAAAGTGGACCAATATGTTTTTTTTTCTTATTTTTATTTCTTATGTTTCTTCTTTATTAGAAGTTACATTGTTCGTTGTTCATAATATAATCAATTTCTTCAGAGCATAGTTAGTAATGTTGGTCTACTAAAATTTTTCTATCTTACAACCTTTTCATTTTATGTACATAAGGATCTACAAACAATTGTTGATACCACTACAGAAACACTACAAAAAAGTCACATAGCGACAAACATCCTTGCTTGGACTGGATCCTTGGATTGATTGATTGTTTAGCCTTCCATAATCATCATCAGTGGAAGAGCCACAAAATTTTTGTAAGAAAATAGAAGAACAGAATTGAAAAGAAGAAGAAAAATGAAGAACAATTGAGAGAAAAAGAGAGAAAAAAGTTTGATTTAAAAACTTGCATAAGAAGTCTCAAAAATCTATTTGTACAAAATAAAGTAAATAACTAAATAACTACACTAATATATAGTTACTAAACAAAAGGAAGGGATGTGATCTGATTAGGCCCATCTAATTTAATTAGTTATGCAAATTACACAAATCAAAGCCCAATCTCGTAGCCAAAAGCTCAAGTGTAAAGGTTCTAACTTCCAAGCCTAAAATGACCCTCACACTGGTAGAATTGGCCTAAGCTTATCTTTGACAAAATTGTATATCTTTTCCTTAACTTTTCAGGGACTACTCATATGCTTCATTTGGAGTTCTGTAGAATCCTACACGTCTTGCACAAGGAAGATAGGTCAACCAAGCACAAAATCCAAAAGTAAGCAACAATTATCAGTTAAGTACAATTATTTGCCAAAGACAAAAAATGAGTTAAGGTGAGAAAATAAGAGTAGAGATAGGTCAAATAAACTAAGAAGAATGGAAAAGTACTAAACTAAAAATGCTCAATCAAATTCCCCCACACTTTATCTTTTGCACTCTTGGGCAAAACTAAAAGAAAGACTAAGAAAAATCAAACTAAAGTAAACTACAAACTAAAAGAAAGTTATGAACAAGACACGCACATTTTTCAATAGATTCTAAAAATGAACAAAAGTAGGAAAGATAAAAAATGGAAGAGTGATATCAAGGTGATAAACAATCCATGAACACATGATCACAAAGTTCAAAGTGAAGAATTAGTCAAGTCAAAATTAAGAATATACCAAGGTGATAGAAATCTCTTAAAGAACAACACTCAACCTCACCAAATGTGTATGGGTTTGTGTTTACACTCAAATATCACATGTAACTAGCACATCCAAATTTTGACAAGACTCTAATTCATTCAACTTGAACTATACATGCATCAAAAGATCAAAAAGTCTTTTATTGGTTTGTAATGTATGACTTAGGTAAGGGTGGATAAGAGAAAAATATTTAGACTAAAACTAAGTGAAAAAAGGGGCAGTGACGAGTAAGCCAACAAGTAAAAAGAGAGGTAAAAACAAAGAAACAAGATAAAGAACAACAAAATTAAAATTAAGAGAATTTACAAGGATAAGAATAAACCACAACACACTTTTATTTCAATTTTTTTCTTTGTACTTCTTTTTCTTTGTTTGTACATTTTTTTTCTTTTCTTTGAACTTTTCTTTTTATACTCTTTTTTTTTTATCTTTTTTTATTTCATCATCCTCTTTTTTTCCCAAATCAAAAGAAAATGAAATGAAAAAACATAAGGAACTTTCATGAAAAACAAAATGTAAATTCCCCCACACATTTTGAAACCCACTCCCAAAACAATTCCAAGGTCCCTTTTCTCTCTAAAGTTAGGACAACATGGTTTTCCACTTTTGTGGCTTGTAATGAGCTACAAAATGAAAGCAAGGATTAAAGGCTCAAAGAGGGTGATAATAGATATCAATGCAAGGTAGGTTTATTTACCTAGTGGTTGAAAGAAAGAAGGCTTAAATCGTTTCAATCAATGCATGTGCAACAAGGAATGACAAGAGAGGCAAGACAAAACCTAGAGTAATCTAGAACAAGGATGAAATCACATATGAAAGAACATGAATGGAAAATGTGATTCGACAAAGGCCCAAAAACTCAAAGGCATAATTCTATCATACATGATCCTCCTTAAATTTTATTTTCCAAGCCTACTTATCACTTTAACAATTGCAACAATGATTCACATCAAGCATGAAACCTCTCAATCCAACAAAAATTGGTACATTTCTCACAATTTATACAAGTTAGAAATCCTGTGACAAACATGAAAAAGTCCCTAAATTCAACAAAAACAAAAAACAATAACTGGAAAGTCTTTTTTATTTTTTTATGTAAAAATAGTAAAACAACAACATTAATACAGGATCAATTTCAAACACAAGTTGTTTGTCGTTCAAATATTCTAATCTTTTATGCAGTTAGTGTTAACAATCAGTTATATATAAAAACCCCAAACAGACCTCTGACACTTGTAATTTCCAGATTAAATATACAAGCCAAGCCACAAGTATCAGAGAGTATTTAGCATTCCAGCAGGGATTACCACTGTAACTACAGTCAGCTAACCCTTTGGTTCACTAAATTCATTTACAAGCAAGATATGGGCCCTTAATTCTTAATGATGTGTTTCAATCATATTTCACCATTTTAAGCACAAAAACAAATATAAACATTCAATATTAAGTCCTGTGTCCATTCTGTAGTCCACTACAATCAAAGCATTAACAGTAACTAGTCTTTAGTTCAAAACTCTTGCCAAGATAACCATTGATTCAAACAATTCACATCTTAAGTATTTAGGTTACTTGCAAGTTCAAAATTTCAGCCAAAACATGCACAAGGATTAGAATCAACTTGACTGATTGTATTCACATGAGATTAGCCTCAATGATTCCCAGATTTGGGTCATTACATGTGCCAAGCAATACATAATATAGCTCTTTGATTCAAGCACTAATCCAAAATCACCAATTTGATTAGTTTTATAGAAGGGAACTGCTATGGTGCAATGAAACTGCTATCCTTTGGATTGAATGCGCTGTGGAACGGATTGAGGAAGGGGAAAGGAGTTAGAGGGTGAGGAGAAGTTACAGGGCGGTTCGAGTCTTTTATTTAAAAACTCCTGTCGTGGTCTCGCGCGATCCGCACCGCTTATGGCGCGATTCGCGCGGAAGGTGAATGAAGTGCTTAACCTTTCGAAAAGCCCACGCTATTCGCGCCATACTCCACGCTGATCGCGTGAGAGTGATTAATTGAATGGGCAGTTGGCACAAATCTTTGACGCTAGTAGCATCACTGATGGCGCGATTCGCGTGGTTCTATAATGAAAGGTCTTGATGCTTCGAACACTTGACGCAGTTAGCGCCAAGGTCCACGCGAATAGCGTGAAAAACTGGAGCGTGAAATGCCCACTTGAATTGCTTGTTTTTCCTTCATTGGTGCTATTAGCGCGAGTTCTGGCGCGGTCAGTGCGGTGCTTTTGACTGCCCTTTTCTGTCTTTTTTGAGAAGCTTTTTATTTTGTTAACCTAAAAAAAATGCATAAACCCTAAAATGACTAAAAATTAACATGCATAAATATAAATCTAATGCTAACAAAATTAAAAAGACTTAAAGTACCAATGTATCTACATCAATAACCAAGTTCTTGGAAGGGATTCCAAGAATTGCTCATTTTACGTCTTGAGCTAGACGCTTTCTTCTGTTAAGCATCCATGGAATTAAGTGGAACAGAAACTGCGTTTCTATCCACTTCCCCTCTGAAATAATGCTTCAATCTGTATCCATTTACCTTGAAAGATCTGTCATTGTCCAGAGGAGAAATTTCCACTGTGCCATAAGGGTAGACCTCTCTCACAAGGAATGGACCGGACCAACGTGACTTTAACTTACCTGGAAAGAGTCGCAGGCTAGAATTGTACAATAGAACTTGTTGGCCAGGAACGAACTCCTTTGGGCGGATTGGATTGTCATGCCACTTCTTTGTTTTTTCTTTGTAAATCCTAGCATTTTCATATGCAGCTAACCTGAACTCATCCAATTCATTCAACTGAAGCAACCTTTTTTCGTTAGCTTTTGACAGTTCAAAGTTTAAAAATTTGGTTGCCCACATGGCTTTGTGTTCCAGTTCAATAGGGAGATGGCAAGACTTACCGTAAACAAGCTGAAAAAGAGACATACCTATAGGAGTTTTAAATGCAGTCCTGTAAGCCCACAATGCATCATCTAGCTTTTTAGCCGAGTCTTTTCTTGATGATCTTACAGTTTTCTCCAAGATTCTTTTAAGTTCTCGGTTAGAGATTTCTACCTGGCCGCTTGTCTGAGGATGATATGGGGTAGCAACCTTGTGCTTGACTTCATACTTGGCTAGCACGCTGTCAAATTGCTTGTTACAAAAATGAGTCCCTCCATCACTGATTATGGCCCTTGGCACCCCAAAGCGGGTGAAAATGTTCTTCCTCAAGAATGAAACTACCACCTTTGCATCATTGGTGGGTAAAGCTGCTGCTTCAACCCATTTGGACACATAATCTACAGCAACCAAGATGTATTGATTGGAGAATGATTTAGGGAAGGGTCCCATGAAATCAATCCCCCACACATCAAACAGCTCAACTTCTTGGATGTTGTTCAATGGCATCTCATCTCTGCAAGAAATATTACCTGTTCTTTGACAGCTATCACACTGCACAACAAAGTCTTTGGCATCTTTAAAGAGTGTTGGCCAATAATAGCCACATTGCAAGACTTTTTGTACAGTCCTATTTGCACCAAAATGGCCTCCATAATTAGAGGAATGATAGTGCCACAGAATGTTTGGCACTTTGGTTTCAGCTACACATCTGCGGATAACATTGTCAGTGCATTGAAAATATAAGAAAGGGTTATCCCAGAAATACCTTCTCACATCATGTAAGAACTTTTTCTGCTGCTGCCAATTTAAGTCTTCCGGCATGATTCCAGCAGCTTTAAAATTTTCCATGTTTGCAAACCATGGGCTGAATTGCACTACAAGCACTTGCTCATCAGGAAAAGATTCATTTATTTTTTATTTCTGGTCCATCTTGCAAATCTTTCTCCTAAATCCTAGACAAGTGGTCAACTACCTTATTTTCAACTCCAGCTTTGTCTCTGATTTCCAGATCAAATTCCTGCAACAGTAACATCCAACGCAACAAGCGTGGCTTTGCATCCTGTTTGTTCAGCAAGAATTTAAGAGCTGCATGGTCAGTGTAAACAATAACCTTAGAACCTACTAAATAGGACCTGAATTTGTCTAAAGCATATACTACAGCTAGCATTTCTTTTTCAGTGGTGGCATAATTAACTTGTGCCTCATTTAGGATTTTACTAGCATAGTATATAACATGTAAACGCTTTTCCTTCCTCTGGCCTAATACTGCACCAACTGCATAAACAGTAGCATCACACATGAGTTCAAAAGGTAAACTCCAATTAGGAGCTATCAAAATAGGTGCAGTAGTGAGTTTGTGCTTTAGTGTGTTAAATGCCTCAAGACACGCTTCATTGAAGCAGAATTCAGTGTCTTTCTCCAGTAATTGGCTGAGTGGCTTTGAAATCTTGGAGAAATCCTTGATGAACCTCCTGTAGAAACCTGCATGTCCTAAAAAGCTGCGCACACCATTCACATTAATAGGAGGAGGTAATTTTTCAATTAGTAACAGTTTAGCTCTATCTACCTCTATTCCCATTTCAGAGATTTTATGGCCTAAAACAATACCTTCCCGGACCATGAAGTGACATTTTCCCAATTCAAGACTAAATTTGTTACTTGACATCTTTTTAAAACTTTGGCTAAATTAGCCAAGCATGAAGTAAAACAAGAGCCAAAAGCAGAAAAGTCATCCATAAATACCTCAAGGCCGTTCTCCACCATATCAGAGAAAATGGACAGCATGCATCTCTGGAATGTGGCAGGTGTATTACAAAGTCCAAATGGCATTCTGCGGTATGCGAACACCCCAAATGGACATGTAAAAGCTGTCTTTTCTTAGTCCTCTGGTGCTACTGGGATTTGATTGTACCCAGAATATCCATCTAGGAAGCAATAGTAATCATGACCAGCCAGCCTTTCAAGCATTTGGTCCATGAAAGGGAGTGGAAAATGGTCTTTCCTGGTTGCATCATTCAGTCTCCTGTAGTCTACGCACATTCTCCATCCAGTAATGGTTCTTGAGGGGATCAAGTCATTATTGTCATTTTGAATGACTGTCATTCCCCCTTTCTTTGGGACGGTTTGAACTGGACTTACCCAAGCTGTGTCTGAAATAGGATAAATCATACCTGCATCCAACAGCTTGACAACCTCTTTTCTTACCACTTCTTTCATTGTAGGATTGAGTCGCCTTTGTGGTTGTCTTACAGGTTTCACATCACTTTCCATAAGAATTTTATGAGTACAAAAGGAAGGATTTATACCTTTCAGGTCAGAGATGGACCAGCCAATGGCTGTCTTGTGCTCCTTGAGTACTTTCAGCAGCTTCTCCTCTT
>PYAF01001233.1:171195-185557 GCA_007407185.1 Glycine tomentella | reverse complement strand
CATCATAAAAGCTTAAGTAATTGATTTGGAACTTAAAAAATGAGTAAAGCTTTTTGGAAAAATAGTTCTAAGTGTTTTTAATCGATTACCAAACTTAGATAATCGATTACATTGTTCTTCAGATTTTCTGGAAATGAGTTAGAACAAATTAATCGATTATATCATCGTTTTAATCGATTATTTCACTATTGCATTCATGTAATTTTAAACGAGTGACTGGTTTAATCGATTACCATTTGCTTGTAATCAATTACCTAGCTGTTTTGAAATTAAGATCACTCTGTCTTAATCGATTACCATTTGATTGTAATCGATTACATAGTTCAATCATGGTTTGTGCATTTCTATCTTAATCGATTACCATATTTTGTAATCGATTACACTTCACAAAACCTGGATTTTACAAAGTCTGATTTAATCGATTACACATCGGGATAATCGATTAAATATGTCGTTGCTGTAACCCAGAACTTATTTGGAACACTTTAATCGATTATGGGAGTGTATGTAATCGATTACATTTACTAATTAATCGATTACAGGAGCTGGATTAATTGATTATTTCTGTTACAGCTGTTTAATATAAATAGAACCTTGCCTTGTGTGAAAAAAAATTAACGAAACAGAAATTGATTTTTGAGCACTAAACGTTCTGAGAGCTTTGTAACAAGTCATAAAGGCATTATTTGTGGTTCTAAGGTTCTTGCTTCCATTCAAACCATTATGGGTCACTAAGTTTAGTGAAGCAAGATAAATCTTTTCAAAGTCTAAGGAAAGGACATTGATTCTGCATGTTGTAATTCATTCAACCTGGTATATTCTTCACTTTTCATATGATTCTTGGATCATCAGGTGAATTCTTTCCTTACTCTTTGATGGTGTAAATTCTCTGTTTGTATTCTTGTGTGTTTGTTCCATTGTATTTTATTTTTCTTGCAAGTGTAGAGATAGAGTTTCTTTAAGGACAGCTGAGTAGTGTTCTCAGTGTGGGTTTTGGTCTCTAAGGGTCTAATAGGTTTTTAGACTTCTGAACTTTATCTAGGGTTGATAAAGAGAGGCTTGTAATTTTTGCTTGTAAGAATATTTTGATATAGTGGAACTCTACTCTAGTGTTGAGTAGAAGACACTGGATGTAGCCTCATAGGGTTTGAGGTGAACCAGTATAAATCTTGTGCTCTCTCATTTATTGCATATTTGTTAATTCTTGTTGTGATTACTGTAGTTTAATTTGTTTGTTGAGGCATTACAAGTCTTGGATTGAGTTTGAATAAAGTTTCTTTATTGATTTGTGATAAAGATCCAAAGGGCAAGACTACTCTGATTTTTTTGATTAAGAAAAAAATTTTTAAATCTACCAAGGCTAACCAATTCACCCCCCCTCTTGGTTAAGTGTGAAGTGTTCCCTTATTTTACAAGAAATACCTAGGGACTTACACATTGATAGTGGCATTAAATTTATGCTAGCCCCTAAGTCACATAGTGCTCTCCCTACATTAATATTTCCTATGGCTATAGGGATATTGAAGCTTCCAGGGTCTTCAATTTTGGAGGAAGCTTCCTCTGAATGATGGCACTACACTCTTCAGTAAGTGTTATGGTCTCACAATCCTGCAGTTTATGTTTCTTAGACAAAAGTTCTTTCGTGAATTTTGGATAGTTAGGCATATTGGATAATGCCTCAGCAAATGGAATATTAATGTGTAACTTTTTAAACATATCTAAGAACCTGGCAAACTGCTGCTTTTGGATTTGTTGCTTGGTCTGCACTGGATATGGGGGTTTCTCAAAGCGAGAAAAATCTCATTGCTTCTTTGGAGGTACAGAATTGTTCTCCTTGGAATTTTCAGCAGCCTTTTCTTCTTCTGTGTTAGTTGCAGCATTTTCTCTTTCAGTTTCCTTTCTACTCACCTTAGGCTTTTCTTGGGGAATGAGTACTTTCCCACTTCTGGTTGTGATGGCCTTTGCATGTTCCCTTGGGTTTATCACTGTGTCACTGGGAAACTGGCCTGGTGATCTCTTAGCTAACTGTTTTGCCAGCTGACCAATCTGGTTTTCCAGATTTCTGATGGAAGCATCTTGATTTGTCCGGTGAGCTCTGGTTTCATTTATGAAGGCATTGGTAGCCTGAATATGCTCGATTGTTGTTTTGGATAGCTGCAACACCACTTTCTCCAGTTCAGACATTTCCTTGTTGGGAATAGTTGGAGGCTGCAGATAGTTGTTAGACTTATAGTCTAACCCGCCTCCTTGGAATTTTCTCTGGTAGTTGTTTCCCGGAGCAAAGTTGTGATTCCTCTGATATGGCTGCTGCTGTCTCTGGTCATTCCAGATTCCATTAACCTGCACAGGGTTAGCTCCAACAAGAATAGGACATACATTAGATTCATGCTCACCTTGGCAATACTCACAGCTGATGCAGGGCGTGCTGTTGGATGAAACTTGGGCTGCAGAGACTTGAAGTCTGTCTATTTTTTCAGTTAATTTAGCCAGCTGTTGGGCTAAGATTTTCTGCTCTGCAAGCATGGCATCATTGCTGGACAGTTGGATTGGTTCCCTCTTTGGCTGAATTGTGATACTCTCATTTTCGTTTCTAGCCAGAGAATTAATCAGCTCATAGGTTTGAGCTGCAGTTTTTGACTTTATTGTACCCCCTGCTGCAACATTAACAATCATGCGTGATTCAGGAGTCATACCATTAAAGAAAATACAGACCTGCTTACCCACAGGCATGTCATACTGCGGGCATCTCCTGATTAATTCCTAGAATCTGTTCCAGGCTGCACATAGGGTCTCTCTTCCATTCTGAGTGAAGTTGGTAATTTCATTCACCAACCTGTTGTATTTGTCCATTGAGAAGTATTGAGAGAAAAATCTTGAGACTAAGTCGTCCCAAGTAGTGATGCTATTTGATGTTTGTCTGTTCAGCCATCTCAGTGCATTTCCCTTAATAGCAAAAGGGAATAGGCTTAATCTTATAGCATGATCTGAAACCCCTTGGTGTCTGATAGTGTCACAGATTCTCAGAAATCTGTCAATGAAATCGTGAGGGTCTTCAAAGTCTTCTCCACCAAACTGACTGCGTTCCACCAATGCAATCAATGAAGGATTATTGTCAAAGTGATTTGCTTGTATTGATGGTCTCACAATGTTGGAGTTTGGTCTTGTGAACATAGGAGACAGAATATCTTCCATTAGTTCATCCTCCGGTCTCCGCTGATTATTTCTTTCCTCAACCATCTCTGCCTCTGACTCTAATTCAGGAATTGAATCAAAGTCAAAGTTTTCTGCTTCTCTCCTTCTTTGTCTGGCTAGCCTCCTTCTTACAGTTCTCTCTATCTCAGGATCGTACTGCAAATTCTCAAGATTAACTGAACCTCGCATAAACTCAGAGAAGCAATTAGTAACAAAAATTCCAATCACAAAGATTAAAATTACTACAAAATTAGTTTATCAATCCCCGACAAAGGCGCCAAAAACTTGTTACGAAAACGGCAAGTATACCGCTCATTTCAAGTGATAGAGTAGGTAAGTAGAGTATTGTATCCACATAGATTGATACTGATTTCACAATAATTTGCAGTCTAAGCAATTGGAAGGGAAAAAAATGATTTTTTGAAAGAATTGTTTGTTGTGTTGAGAGTTGAATGATTAAGTAAATACAGAAATTAAAGAGAATTAAAATTGCAAGTAAATTGAGTTGTAACCAATGGATGAAATAATTGTGATTAGGACGCAATCCCCTTTGATCCCTGCCTCCTTTACTTAACTGGATATCAAAGTTGATTGCTTCTGATTACTCAGAGAATAAATCTTTCCTAATTTAGTTAACCCCTAATCCCTTAGCGAATTAACCCTTTAACCCGAATCAAAACCCTAATCCCTTAGTGATTTTTATCAAGCTAAGCATTTAAAAGAATATATTATAAAGTTCTACAACCACGCATCCTTATCCCTGGGCAATGAACAATTGTTATCTTACTCATGTCAGAAATTAGAATCCCAACATCCCTATTGCGAATCTTAACCCTCAGAACTCACATAGAATGGCCAATTCTAAGAAAGAATATAATCATTAAGAATAGAGTAAAATAAAGCAATCATAACAATCTTATTCAATACCAGTCAAATTACAGAGGAGTTCACATTGGTTCTTGGCCTAACCACAATACAGAATTTAGCCGGACATAGTCATCAAGAACACTAAAGCTGTCAAATGAAACATTATTCTGCAACAAACCCTAGCTTTGATTCTATGTAGGAATGATTTCCAAAGGTTTAGAATGATGATAAAAGGTAATTAAATTCTCCTTCTTCAGTCCAGAGGCCTTCATTTATAATTACCTTGAAGATGGTTTAATTCCAGTAACAGAGACCTTTTTCCTCTGCATTTTCGAGCCAAATCTTTCAAATTTAGGAAACAGGATCTTCGCCACGCTGATCGCGCGGGATTCCACGCTAATCGCGTGGATGGCACGAAATGGGGGTTGCCTTCTGCCTTTATGGCGCTAACAACGCGAAAGTTCACGCTGGTCGCGTGGCTTGTTCGACTTCCTGGCACTGGTCGCGCTGACTTTCACGTTGATCGCATGATGTCTTCGAGTTGAAGGGTTGGTTCTGCACAGCTGGCACGGCTCGCGCGGATATTGGCGCGATCCGCGCGAGACCTTCAGCTTGGTTTTCTTCTTCTTTTGGCTTGAATCTCCTCCTTTTGGCCCTGAAATCATAACTTGGTAATGAAATGAGATACAATTTAAATATAATTAACAAACTAACTTATTCTTATCTATATTCCTAATTATTCAATTAATTTATAACCTAAACTAGCCTAAAACTAAGATGTGTTAGCCACACATCAGAGGTCTAAGTCTTAAAACCAACTACAAGCACTTTATTACTATTACTTTTTTATTAAATGCCTAAGTCAATAATTGCTTTTATTATCACTCCAAGCAAACAATACATGTGACTAGTAGTCCATTCATGAAGTCCTCTAGATTTTGGGTCCCCTCATGCAATTGGATTGCCCTCAGATTAGCCATTATATGTTGCAAAGCTTCTTGGGCCTTTTTAGCTCTTGCTCTTGTCATGGGCCCTCCTATGCCTTGAATTGGGTCTTGGTCTTGGAGTTGGTCTTTGATGTCGGATTGGCCTTTGATGTCCTCATCATTCCCTCCTTCTTGAAAAACATTTGCCCTCAAATCAACTAAATCATCACCTGCATCAAAAGGAGATAGGTCAGCCACATTAAAAGTAGGACTTATAGCATACTCACCCGACAATTCAATTTTGTAGGCATTATCATTGATCTTGGCCAGTACTTGAAAAGGACCATCTCATCTTGGCATAAGCTTCGAATTCCTTTGTGAAGGAAACCGCTCTTTCCTAAAATGCACCCACACCCAGTCACTTGGTTCAAATGTTACCTTTTTCCTTCCTTTGTTTGCATACTTTGTATATCCTTTTATTTTCTTTTCAATTTGGGCCTTGACTTTCTCATGCAACTTCTTGACATATTCTGCTTTAACCTACTCAGACTTATCTTTAAATTAAGGAATGTTAGGTAAAGGCAACAAATCCAAAGGAGTCAAAGGATTAAATCTATAAACAATTTCAAATGGTGACACCTGAGTAGTACTATATACAACCCTATTATAAGCAAATTCAATATGTGGTAAACACTCTTCCCAAGTCCTAAGATTTTTCTTAATAACATCTCTAAGAAGAGTAGAAAGAGTTCTATTGACCACCTCAGTTTGCCCATCGGTTTGGGGATGACATGTAGTTGAGAACAACAATTTAGTTCCAATCTTACTCCACAAAGTTTGCCAAAAGTGACTAAGAAATTTTGAATCTCGGCCACTTACAATACTCCTAGGTAAACCATGCAATCTTACCACCTCCTTGAAGAACAAATCAGCAACATGACAAGCATCATCTACCTTCTTGCATGCTATGAAGTGAGCCATCTTAGAAAACCTATTAACCACCACAAAAATTGAGTCCTTTCCTCCCTTGGATCGAGGCAAACCTAGAACAAAATCCATAGAAATGCCAATCCAAGGATGTTCAGGAACTGACAATGAAGTATACAAACCATGTGGCATGACCTTGGATTTAGCTTTCTTACATACAAGACATTTATCACAAAGCTTATGCACGTCATGCTTCATGTGAGGCCAATAGAAATGCTCATGCAAGATGTCATATGTCTTTTGTACCCCAAAGTGCCCCATTAAGCCCCCTTCATGTGACTCTCTAACAAGCAAGTCCCTAACTGAACCCTTAGGCACAAAAGTCTCTTGTCCCTTAACAAATACCCATCATGCCTAAAATACCCATCAGATGTAGTATGAGAACATGTTTGATATTTATTAGAAAATTTAGCATCATGCTCATACAATTCTTAATGCACTCAAAACCAAAAAACATAGTTTCAAGGGTAGACAATAATGCATACCTACGAGAGAGTGCATTAGCTACCACATTATTCTTACCTTTCTTATGCCTGATCACATACGGAAATTGTTCAAGAAATTCAACCCACTTGGCGTGCCTCTTGTTCAACTTTCTTTGTCCTTTAAAGTATTTCAAAGACTCATGATCATTATGAATAACAAATTCCTTGGGCAAGAGATAATGTTGCCAAGTCTGCAAAGCTCTAATTAAGGCATAAAATTCCTTATCATATGTAGAATAACTAAGAGCAGCCCCATTCAGTTTCTCATTAAAATATGCAATGGGATGCCCCTCTTGCATCAACACAGCCCCTCTGCCTACCCCAGATGCATCACATTAAAGCTCAAAGGATTTAGCAAAATTAGGCAAAGTAAGAACATGAGCATTAGTTAACTTTTCTTTCAAAGCAGTAAAAGCCTCGTTGATCACCCCATTCAAAAACAACATTTTCTTAACAATTTCATTTAGAGGTGCAGCCAAAGTGCTAAAATCTCTAACAAACCTCCTATAGAAACTTGCTAAGCCATGAAAGCTCCTTACCTCACTTATATTTTTGGGGATTGGCAAATCTTGAATGGCTTTCACCTTTTCTGGATTAACCTGCACTCCTTGTGAGCTAATAATAAATCCAAGAAAAATTACATGGTCCATACAGAACACATATTTTTCCACGTTAGCATACAATTTCTCACACCTAAGTGCTTCCAAAACACACCTCCAATGCACAACATGGTCATCATAAGATTTGTTATAAATAAGAATATCATCAAAATAGACCACACCAAACTTTCCTATAAATTTTCTCAACACATGATTCATTAATCTCATGAAGGTACTAGGAGCATTGGTTAACCCAAAGGGCATAACCAATCATTCATACCATATTTAGTTTTAAAGGCTGTTTTCCATTCATCTCCTTCTCTAATTCTAATTTGATGATATCCACTTTTCAAGTCAATTTTAGAGAAGACACAAGCACCATATAATTCATCCAACAAGTCATCTAACCTAGGAATGGGATGTCTATACTTTACCGTGATGTTATTGATGGCTCTACAATCTTTGCACATCCTCCAAGTTCCATCTTTCTTAGGGACTAGAATGACTGGAACTGCACATGGACTCAAGCTTTCTTTAACCCACTCCTTTTGCATCAAGTCTTCAACTTGCTTTTGAATCTCCTTGGTTTCTTGGGGATTGCTCCGATAGGTTGGCCTATTAGGCAATGAAGCTCCTGGAATGAGATCAATTTGATGCTCAATGCCCCTAAGAGGGGGTAGACCCTGAGGCACTTCTTTGGGAAAAACATCTTCAAAATCCTGTAACAATGAAGAAACCTCTTTTGGAGGAGAGTTAGTAGGACATGTGCCCTTTGAATTACACTTTTTACTCAAAAGTAAGAGTATTGGTTTTCTCAGTTGCATTGCCCTTTTCACGGCAAAAAAATTAATAAATTGTAATTTAAATAAAAAATTACAAAAACATGGCAGTTTGAAACTTATATACAAATCTACTACAGTCAAACACGTTGGGCCAAGACGTGTTGAATCACGTCCACCATGGACGTGTTCAATCACGTCCAGCTCTGGCGCGACCCACACCCATTCACGTCCTGTGTGGACGTGACCCAGTCCCATTTAAGCCACACAGGGATGTGTTCCAGCACGCCTATAAATACCTCCCCTTCAACATTTCCCCCACATTTGCTACAATTGCTTCTCTCTCTAAATTTTTTTCTCTGACTTCTCTCTAGAATCAGAGTAGAATTCAAGGCTTCGTGCAGGGAAACTCTGTCGAACAAGTAAGTCTTGCTCAAATATATGCTTTTTAAATTACATGATATATATTATATTATTGTATTAAAGAATTATTATTTACTTAGGTTCGAAATTACATATGTTGCTGTGACTTAGAATATTATTGGTTAATTAAGTAGGTTTAATTGGGTTACAATATTATTAGTTAGTGACTTAGATTATAATTAAGTACGGCCTCAAGGTTATTACCTTGGTTACGTAGATTATGACTTAGGTTTTGATTAGTTAGTTATGTAGGTTAAGACCTAGGTTTATTGACTTACATTATTATTAGTTAGTGACTTCGATTATCATTAAGTACGGCCTCAAGGTTATTACCTTGGTTACGTAGTTTATGAACTAGGTTTAGGGTTTAGGGTAGAATTAGTTGGTGACCGAGTTTTTCATTTAGTTATTTATGTAGGTTATGACCTAGGTTTTCAAAAGGACCTACGTAAGACATAGATAATCAATTTTTTTCAAATAATTTTTCTTCCAAATGAAATAAATTATCATAATATGCTTATAGATTTTTCTTTGTTGTATTAAAGAAATTTTTTTGATCTAGGAAATTGTTACTTGTTAGTTGTTACTTATGTTAGAAATAGTTAGTTGTTAGTTGTTATAGATTTATTTGGCATAGAATATTATTAGTTAATAACGTAGGTTATCACCTAGGTTTGCATTAGTTAGTTATGTAGGTTATGACCTAGGTTTATCAGCTTATAATATTAGTTGTTAGTCACTTAGAATATTATTTGTGAATTACATAGGTTATGACCTAGGTTTTCATTAGTTAGTTATGTAGGTTATGACCTTCGTTTATCGGCTTAGAATATTATTAGTTAGTCACTTAGAATATTATTAGTCTCGGTCAGAGTGAACAAAGAAGGTCGGAATGAACAAACATGGTCGGATTCAATGGCGCTCGTGCAGAAGAACTGAAAAAAAAAAAACGACGTGCAATATTTTGACCTAGCTCGTGCAAATGCCGTCACGACCGCATCCTCCACGATCGCAGGCGATTCGTGAACCACATGTCGTGGGCGCGATTTCCACTACGTTGAACCGCACGGCTACACTATCCTTCTTCAAGCCTTTTACATTTAGTGCATTGAAATGTCCAAACTTAGAATATTATTAGTTAGTGACCTAGGTTATGGCCTAAGTTGTCATTAACAACCTACGTAAGACATACATAATGAAAATAATTTGTATTAGAAATTAGGTAAATTATTCTAATATGATTATAAAATGTGTAGCATATTATTATAGTCGAGTCATCGTCATCTGAGTCACCTCATTCTGGTTCTGATCGTGAGCATGAGCCTACCGATCCCACAACGCATGTTCTTCCCGGACCATACAGATGGGATGTACTTAGAAGGCACCGACAACGCACTCATATTTCACAGGCAGTTTGGAATGACGAGACAAAGAGAGAGCTAAAGATTCGTCGCAGAGGTAGACTTAGTGGTGGACCCCGATCGGACGATATTCCACACGTAGTCGCATAGTACTTGACTGAGGCTGGTTTCATACATGTGGCTCGCATGAAGTTTATGCAGGTATCGATTTACAAATATTGTTATGTTTAATGTGTTGAAATTTTGATGTTCAAATTCCTGGCTTGAAACATAGTGTATTTTGAATTTAAAAATTGATAAGTTACTTGTATTTTCGAGGTTGATGCTGCTCTTATCAGTGCTATGGTTGAGCGCTGGAGGCCAGAGACACACACTTTCCATATGCCCCAGGGTGAGATGACAATTACCTTGCAAGATGTTGCAGGTATTATAGGATTTCCTACTGATGGGCAAGCCGTTACCAGACAGACTTACACAGATTGGGCAGAATTGTGTAATGAGGTGTTTGGTAACAGTCCTGATCCGGACACCGAGTTATCCACCGGTAGTTTGAGGTTATCATATTTCGACAGAGTGTATCCTTCATGGGATGCAGTTGCCAGTAACCCTCAAAATGTGATATACTTCATGAAGGCTCACATTGCACGGATGTTAGGATCCTGGATCCTTTGCGACAGATCGGGGGGAGCGTAGTAGGATGTCGTTACATCGCCTTGCTTGGTGGTGACTTTGCCGATATTGGTTCATATAGCTGGGGGTTTGCGATTCTGGCAAACTTGTTTAGACAGTAGTGTGAATGCACAGACCCTGATAGAAAAGATATTGGTGGTTGCACTATGTTGCTTCAAATATGGGCATGGCTCAGGTTTCCACCGATTGCTTCCCCGTTGCCTGCTCCGTCTGAGCCAGACGACCACTTCGGACACAGGTATGTTTATTTTGTATTACTTGAATGACCGTGTATTTATGCGTACTACAATTAACAATTAAATGTTTAATCTGGATATTAGATTCAATGCTCTAAGTCCTTTCCGTACGTACCCACTGTATTGGTATCGAGACAAGCTAGACACCTTAACTAGAGATGAGGTACGATTTTTTAATTAAATATATTAATTTTAAGTGGATGTGAATATGCTAGTGACTCCTATATATGATTTAATTGTGTAGGTGGTCTGGCAACCTTATGGTGATTACGATTTTATGGGTGCATCTGCAGAGACACAGCATCTGTGGATGGCTAGGACACCTATTATTTGTTTTCACATTGCTGAGTATTCGTAACCTGATCGATGAATAAGGCAATTTGGGCGGGATCAACCAATACCTCGAAAGGTGTTCATGATTATACCCTTCGGGGTAAAGCCCAAGAAAATTGCGCTCGTAAGCTAAGAAAATTTATACAGAGATGGAATAAGAGAGGTGAACATATTGAAGTGCCTCCTGCAATACATGGTCTGATGTCATCGAACCATGAGTACATGGTGTGGTATAGACTTTCCGGAAAGCGATATGTGACAAAGCGGGGTGCCAAATTAGCACGTTGTGTAAGTTATCTACTGAAAATAATTTTTTATGATTATGTTATATTGTTGTTTATGTAACTATGTTGTGACTTATAGGTTGATGGCCCGGAGAATTTGTATTTTGTCACGACGACTGAGCAATTTGGGATCCACGGTTTGGACTATGTACACGACGAAATAGGTCGTCTAATTATTGTATTCAGAGAGTCCGCTTGGGTGGAGGAGGCAGGTCCAGAGGCACCGCCAACCCAGTTTCCGGATGAGCCGCAGTTATCCATTGACATTGGGCCTCGTGCAAGAGAGGGTCGAGGGTTAGGATGCCGTCGATGACCTATTACACCTGTTCCTGAGCTTATTCATGCACCCACGCCATGCATGAGTGGATGGATCAAGCCACCCTACATTGGTCATGAGTACGGTGTTCATCAGACATACTACGACCCTACACAGGCAGAGTCTAATACATTTTATCGGCCAGAGCCCCCACCGATGGACACAAAAGGCCAGCTTGCGTACCAAGTCAGTCCAGTATCGGTGGCATTCGGGGATCAGGCAGGGACCAATGCCCAGGGGACTTATGAGTGGGAACATACAGCTTATGACGACCCTTTTAGTCACATAGATTTTGCAGAAGACCATTTAGACTATCCTCCAGAGCTGCCGGTCGAGGACACTCCACCTTCATATCATGTTGCTCCACAGTATTGACGTGGACGTGGTAGACGCGGATTGCTAGATCGTCAGACGTGTCACCAGCAGTGGCCTCCTCCTTCGTAGACTTTATATTTTGTTATTTAATTTAGTTTCCATTATTATATTTAACTATGTAATTGTTAAACATGTTTTGATTATGGACATTTTTTTATCGCATATATCTGTCATGGACGTCATTAGGTTATGAAATATGTCATTTGCTACGGACTAAATGTGACAGGACGCATGCCTGATTCAATCATTTGTCTTGAACCTTCTTGGGTGGAAGAAAGGGTTTATGTTGTTGAACCTTCTTGTGAAGGCCTAGTTCTTTTCCACTTTAGATAGAATAGAAGGTTACATACACAATTTTCTTGTTCAAAACAAATTCCACATCCTCCAAAAGCCACCTATGACTATTGAAAATGCAATGACGTAAACTAACTTTTGACTGATTTTTTCATGCAATTCGTCAATGGTTGAGTTGCGATTGATACGTGTTCCCCTTTTCTCTCTTTCGAAAACAACACCACTTCGCCTCTCAATTTTGCTACCATTATAATATAAAGCAATACGAACAAAATCACCATTTGCAGACATTTTTTTATATATGACCAAAGACTTCAAGATCACAAGGATGATGAACACAGGAGCACGGTCACGCCTGTAACACAGAAAAATCTATAAGCATATTGTGATAATTTATTTCATTTGGAAGAAAAACCTAGGTCACCAACTAATTGTACCCTAAACCCTAAACCTAGTTCATAACCTACGTAACCGAGGTAATAACCTTGACGCCGTACTTAATAATAATCAAAGTCACTAACTAATAATATTGTAAGTCAATAAACCTAGGTCTTAACCTACATAACTAACTAATCAAAACCTAGGTCATAACCTATGTAAATATCTAATGAAAACCTAGGTCACCAACTTATTGTACCCTAAACCCTAAACCTAAGTCATAATCTACGTAACCAAGGTAATAACCTTGAGGTCGTACTTAATGATAATCTAAGTTACTAACTAATAATATTGTAACCCAATAAACCTACTTAATTAACCAATAGTATTATAAGTCACAACAACATATATAATTTCTGTAACGCCTCTCTTTGCTCTCTCGTGCTTGATTGATTTTAGATGAAATCTCGTGTCCACTTTGTATTAGAATTATCTTAGTTATAAATTTCATAAAAATTTCTTTTCGCTTTGCTTGCAAATTCTATTAGTCGTTTATATCATGAACAAATTCTCTCTCCACGGTTTAATTATAATAAAATTCATCAATAAGTTAGAGTATAATACAATCCATATTACAGGCCCATTAATAAACAGTCCACATACATCTCATAAGCAAAATAAAAATTACAACATCTTTGTCACACCTTTAACTCAACATCCATGCACATCTTCAATTCATCATCCATGCTCGGCTACTACTGTTCATCTGCTCGCCCAAATAAATTGGGGTCATCACAGGTGTCAACCACAGACACAAAATAGGGTAAGTTTATGACAAACACAGTTTGAATAAAACATTCATAAAGAATACATATGCAGATGATTATCATAATATTTATAAAATAACAAACACCGATGATTCACCCACAGATTAATTCACATCATCTACGCAGCACACGAATTAAGTCATATTATCTATTTAACACACAACGTACTCATCAGATAATGCATATAATGCATGCTCATCTTCTTTATATGATGCATAACTGAGATCTCAGGTTCTCAACATCTCATTATCAGTGGCCACAGTCAAGATAGCCCCATCCCAGTGGCACACCTATCCATTCAGTCGGCATAGGGCAGTGGCGCATAGGAATGTCACCTTCACCTATGTGATCATCATGGTGGTGTGGTCCTCACTGATACACACTACCCCCCAATTCAGACACCTCTGAACGCATGGACTCGGTTCAGCTATCTGACAAACAACTTCACGGCTTAACCTCCGCCGGGCATATGCATATGAAATGCATGAATGATCCACTTTTATTGTTTAATTATTCTTCTTCTCATACATATCAAAACTCAACATCTTTCACAACTCATGGCATATGCTTTTTAAACAACATGTAAAGCTTCTTTCAAACATCACAAAAAGCTTTACTCTACAGTTTAAGCATACAGCCATAGCTCAACAAAACTCTTGGAATCCATAAATAATCACAACATATTCAACAACATAAGGATTCCAATACTTCATCCATCTTTGTTTTCTTTGAAACATCTCATCAACTCTCAAATATTTCATTTCTTAAAATATTTTTATCTCTTGAAGACAATCCATCCAATACATGGTGACTTTCATAGAAAACACTCAGCAACACATGAAATCATACATAACTTTTGCTAAAGCATTCCACCATGCAAACATAATTCAAATCCAACAATAAAGATTCAAACCAACAACTCTTAAACATATTTCATTCATTGTAACAAATTATCAAACACATGGTGTGCAAGCTTGAAGTCATGAAATACTTTAGAGAGAGCTACTTAA
>PYAF01001233.1:149056-171095 GCA_007407185.1 Glycine tomentella | reverse complement strand
CTATCCCACATATCTAACTTTTGACCGTTGGGATCTTTGAAATAATGCTTATAAATGTCTACGTGTCCAAAATGAGCTAAGAGGAAGTTTTCTTCAAAAAAATCTTCTTAATTCATTATTACCTTACTTTACAATTGGACCAATGGCTATTCTTTAAGCCTCTTAATCATTCATGTGGCTATTCTTGCATTTTATTAAAGCTTTTCTCCATTGATTTTGTATCATACGGCCAAGGCTTAAAGTTAGGGAACCAAATCGAAAATCTTTCCTTTTATTTTATGTAATAGCAAATTTCTAAGTTCTTATTAGTCCAATTTGTTTTTAATTAGTAAAATTACTAAACTCACTTATTTAGGAAAAATATTCCCATAATTAAGAAAAAAATCCATAAATTATGTCCATCCTTCTCTTATAATTTTCTGATGTCCGAGTTAATCTAGATTAAGTTCTTTTCCAAAATATTTACCAAAATTCATAGAAATTACCATTTATGGTTCTCTGCCACCAACCATGTTGATAATTTGTTATCTAAAATCATTTTATCCAATACTGAAGTTTCCACAAATTTCTCAAGTCATCTTGATCATTTTTTTGACCTAAAGAGTATTTTGGTAATTTTACCACTTACCCTAGGGGTCTAATCGTCATTTCTAAAAAATATTTAGAGTATCTCTGTAATTGTCACCCTAAAGGTATTCTTGGACATTCAAGGGTATTTATAAAATTTTCCTCCTTAGGATCTCTTGCTAAAATCCTAGGGGTATTTTGGTCATTTTCAAAGTGTCCAGGGGTATTTTTGTCATTTTGCCCTAAATTTTTCTACTGCCTCTCATTAACATTTTATTCTAGTAATTGACTATAATTCCCAAAATTTTGGGGTGTTACAATTTCGAACCTAAGTAAATTACAATTCTTTAATACAACAATATAATATATTTCATGTAATTTAAAAAGCATATATTTGAGCAAGACTTACTTGTTTGACACAGCTTCCCTGCAAGAAGCCTCGAACTCAAATCCGAATCTAGAGAGAAGTCAGAGAAAAAAAAACTTAGACAGATAAGGAAGTGTTGCAAGTGTGGGAGAAATGTTGAAGTTGAGGTATTTATAATTGTGTTGAATCACGTCCATGGGTGGCGTGAATGAGGCTGGAACACGTCCACCCAGGACATGAATGGAGCTTGGTCATGTCACAACTGGACGTGATTGAACACGCACAGCGTGTTTGACTGCAGTAGATTCGTATATAAGTTTCAAACTGCCATGTTTTTGTAATTTTTTATTTAAATTATAATTAATTAATTTTTTTGCCCCCTTTTCACTTCTTTTTCTTTTATAAACAGATTTGATTCTTTTCTCTCTTTCTCTTTTCCACCCTCTTTTTCCTTTTTCTTTTCTCTCTGATTTTCTTTTCTTTCTCATTTTCAATTGATCCTCACTAACTTCTCTTGGAGGCAATGGTGCAAGAGTAGTTTTGCGATCTCTATGCACAAAAGTGAACTTATTGGTGAAACCATCATGCAGGACTTTCTTATCATACTGCCAAGGTCTCCCAAGAAGCAAATGACAAGCCTCCATAGGCACCACATCACACAAAACAAAATCTTCATATTTTCCTATGGGAAAACCCACTTTAACTTGCCTATTCACAACCATCTCACCATCTTCACTAAGCCATTGAAGTTTGTATGGTCGTGGGTGTGGCTTAGTCTCCAAATCCATTTTTGAAACTAACCTTGCACTAGCCATATTAGTGCAACTCCTACTATCAATGATCAAAGAGCATAACTTCCCTTGGATGAGACACCTCGCATGAAAAATATTTTCTCTTTGACAATTATCCAATTCAATTGATTGACTACCCAACATCCTTCTAATCATGAATAAATCTCCTTCTGACTCTCTTTCCTCTTCATGCTCATCTTCATTGCTGGATATGGAAGATTATGAAAAAGAGTCACTAACTATTTCTCCATCCTCCTTAACTAACATGGTCTTCTTAGTTGGACATTGAGAAACTATGTGACCTCTTCCCAAACACTTGAAGCACTTAATTTCACTACTCCTTGCTTTCTTAAGTGGCTCATCGGACTTATTTTGAGTTCTTTGAGCTATAACATTGGGATTGCTTGTTGATGAACCTCCCTCCTTCTTATTTCTGTCCTTCCAACTAGGAGAGTGAAAATTAGATGAACTCCTCCTCATGACACTCTTTCTCTTCAATTGTTGTTCCACCTTGGAAGCTTGATGTACTAAGTCCTCCAACTCCACATAATTTTGTAACTCCACAACATCCTTTATATCACTATTTAGCCCATGTAGAAAATGAGCTATAGTAGCCTCTCAATCCTCCATAACATTAGCTCTAATCATGGAAGCCTCCATCTCCTTGTAATACTCATCAACACTTCTGCTACCTTGTGTGAGTCTTTGGAGCTTGTTATGAAGGTCTCTTTGATAATGAGAAGGAACAAACCTTCATCTCATCAACCTCTTCATTCCTTCCCAACTGTCCACCATGGGTTCTTCATATCTCACCCTCTCCCTTTGTAATTGGTTCTACCAAATGAGAGCATAGTCAGTGAATTCCATGGCTGCCACCTTCATCTTTTTATCCTCAGTGTAATTGCGGCATGCAAATAGTTGCTCAATTTTCATTTCCCACTCCAAATATGCTTCTGGATCACTTTTTCCTTGAAAAGTGGGTATGTTCAACTTTACTCCTTCAATTTTGTCCTCTCTAGCATCACCCTCATTATTTCTCCATCTCCTCCTTCTACCTCCACCATCATCACCATTTCCTTGATTTTCTAGTTGTTCAATTCTCCCATACAACTCCTCGGTATGTTCTGTCAACATTCTTTGCATTTGGGTTGTAATCGCATCAATAAGCAATCTATTGTCTCCCTTTGGAGGAGGGTACCATTACCACCTGTACCTGCCATATTTCAAATAAAGAACCAAAAAAATGAAGTGATAGGACCTCACCACTCTTCTCACGTGTTTATACTCAAAGATGTATCACTCGTGTATAGTGCTCTCTTTTATGGCTTTTTTCTCTAATGTTTCACTCTTTGCCTTTTACCACTCGTTCCCTAACTTAAAGTTCTTACTTGAACCAAAACAATCTATAATCAAGAAGTACTTTAAAGGTAACAATCACAGAGCTTAAACAAAATTCTAGCACCAACAAATTCAAAGAAGTAGAAAAGAACAATTTCACTACCAACAAACAAGCAAGAAAAACTTTAATTTTTTGGAAAAAAAACAGTGATTAGATAAGACACTTGACACTTAGGAATTTTATCAAACACGTGGGGTGCAATGAACACAGCTAATGTACTTTTTTTTGTTAGCTTCTTTTGCTGCAGACTTTTTTTTTATAGTCAAACTGCTTCTAATAATGAAATATGTAATTTTGTAATGAAGCTTTGAAGTTGCAGCAACTGAGAATGCAATTGAACTAAAATTCCCAACAAAACAAGCAAATATTTAACACTCAACAGAAACTTAGCCCAAATCACATGGATTGAAAGGATTAAAGTTTATGAACAATGATGAACATGGGATGAACTCAAGAACACAAATGCAGAACTGTATCAACTGAACAAGACTTGAAGAAAATGACAAACTAGGAAATTGAAATACTAAATAATGACCAAACACAAGTCTTTAACAAAATTGCACAATTCCAATTGAGCAAATAGAATTTTGGGGTTTAGGGTTACCCAAAAATGCAGAAATGATGGATGAAAAAACCTTATTTCCAACCCTAGAATCTTGCTCTGATACAAATGATGTGAATCCCCTGCCTTGATTCAATTTCAGACCAATTCTAGGTTGGAATTCGCTCACCAATTGAGCCAGAATCATATTGTTAACTTTTATGAGTTTCTTGGCCTGTAGAACTCAGATTGGAACGATTCCAAAATGACGTGAAAGAGGATATTCTGAAATGCAATTTAGACACAGAAAACACCGAAAAAGGATAAGTAAAACAAGACTTATGTAAATAAGAAAGTTGGGCTGAATTACAGAATTAGAAATGCGAAAATTTAAACAAGGAATCATAAAATGTGCAAAGGAAGAAACAAATAGGTGCCACAAACAATTGATGTTTGATAAGCCTTGAGGATCGCCACAAGAATTGAGTAATTCTTGATAAGATCAAATGGTTCAAGGAAGAGCCTTAGCAGAGACAATTTTCATGCTAATGATAAAATCCAACCAAAAGTCCTTTCTCTATTTACTTCAGAATTGATTTATACAAATTAGTTCTCATGCATTTGGTAGAAAATAAAAAGAAAATTAAAAATCTCAACATTGTAAGAATAACTAAAATGGCTTAGTGGTTATGTTAGGCATAACTAAGCTTGAGGTCCAGGTCTCAAAACCAGCTACAAGCACTTTATTACTATTATTTTTTATTAAATGCCTAAGTCAATAATTGCTTTTATTATCACTCCAAGCAAGCAATACATGTGACTAGTAGTCCACTCATGAAGCCCTCTAGATTTTGGGTCCCCTCATGCAATTGGATTGCCCTCAGATTAGCCATTATATGTTGCAAAGCTTCTTGGGTCTTTTTAGCGCTTGCTCTTGTCATGGGCCCTCTTATGCCTTGAATTGGGTCTTGGTCTTGGGGTTGGTCTTTGATGTCGGATTGGCCTTTGATGTCCTCATCATAATACCGCATACATAAAAAATTTCATAGAAAATAATGGGTTGCTGAAGCAACTCATGCCTATGTGTAATGGTCCCTCCTGCTCTCTGACATTGTTCACAAGTGGTAAAAAAGTGATGAGCATCTCTAAACATGGTGGGCTAATAGAACCCACAGTCCAATATTCTCCTAGCAGTCTACTGAGGACCAAAATGACCACCGGTAGATGTGCCATGACAAAACTAAAGAATAGATTGAATCTCATGATTTGGTACACATCTATGGATCACTTGGTCACTACAAAACCTCCACAAATAAGGATCATCCCACAAATAATATTTAGCATCACTCTTAAGTTTATCTATTTGAGACCTAGATGCATGTGGTGGAACAACAGATGCAACAATGAAATTCACAATGTCAACAAACCAAGGTGTAACATGAGATGAATGCAAATGCATCACATGCTCATCAGGAAAATTATCCGTAATAAGAAAGGACTAGACAGGTCCCTAATTCCTGCTCAAATGATCAACAACCAAGTTTTCTGCACCACTCATGTCCTTGATCTCAATATCAAACTCCTGAAGAAGAAGCATCCACCTGATCAATCTAGGTTTAGCATCAGGCTTCTTCCACAGGTACTTCAAAGCTACATGGTCAGTAAAGACAATGATATGGGAGCAAAGCAAATAAGATCAGTATTTATCTAAAGCAAAAAAATAGCCAAAAGCTCCTTCTCAGTGGTGGTGTAGTTAACTTGGGTTGCATCTAAAGTGCATGAAGCATAAGCAATGTCATGGGATAGTTTATCAACTCTATGTGACAACACAACCCCAGGCACATAGTAAAAGGCATCACACAGGAGCTCAAAGGGAAGCTCCCAATCTAGTAGCTGCATGATGGGAGAGGTAGTAAGCTTCCTCCGCAACTCCTCAAATGGCTCTTTGCAAGGCTGATTAATCACAAAATCTACATCTTTTTGGAGAAGCTTGGACAATGGCAGTGCAATCTTGCTGAAATCCTGGACGAATCTCCTATAAAAACCTGCATGTCCAAGAAAAGAACGCACTTCCCGCACAGAAGCGGGGTAAGGTAGAGAAGTAATAACATCAATCTTGGCCTTATCAACCTCAACACCTCTACTAGAGACCAAATGCCCTAAGACTATACCCTCATGTACCATAAAATGACATTTCTCAAAATTAAGAACAAGGTTAGCCCCAATGCATTGGACAAAAACTCTAGAGAGACTATCAAAACATGTATCAAAAGAGGAACCATAAATAGTGAAATCATCCATAAACACCTCTATGCAACTCTCTAATTAATCATAAAAGATGCTCACCATGCACCTCTAGAAGGTTCCAGGAGCGTTGCATAGGCCAAAGCGCATCCTGGTGTAGGCAAATGTGTCAAATGGACAGGTGAATGTGATCTTGTGTGGGTCCTCCGGTGCAATATGAATCTGCATGTAACTTGAAAAACCATCAAGAAAGCAATAATGTGATTTACCTACCAACCTCTATAGAACTTGGTCAATGAATGGGAGAGGGAAATGGTCCTTGTGAGTTTCCTGGTTAAGTCTCCTATAGTCAATGCAAACTTGCTAATTGTTTGCTACTCTAGTCTGAATCAACTCATTATCCTGATTTCCCACAACAGTGATACTCGATTTCTTAGGAACTACTTGGACAGGTGAAGTCCAAATGCTAACTGAAATAGGATAGATGATCCCTGCGGCTAGTAACTTCATCACCTCTTTCTTCACCACATCAAGAACGACTAGAATCATCCTCCAAGAGTATCCAATGCATCATATGGATGGTTTTATTCATGGAAGGTCAACAAACGTCCATATAATGTCCTTTTGTGGCCTCTCAGAATGTGCAACAACTCTTCATACTCAAGTGATAGGCTATTAGATATGATGACGAGGAGCTTTTGAGGATTATCTAAATAGGCATATTTAAGGTGCTTAGGTAATGGTTTCAGCTCCAAGGAAGGTGGTTGAATGGTGGATGGCAAGGGAAGGTTGGTGGCTAATGGAAGGGAGATAGGAGAGTTAGGATTTGTACCTGCAACACAATAAGAGTGAATTGCAAAGAAAATCTCTGCACAAATACTGCACACAGCAACAACATCATCATAATCACTACAAACACAACTAAAAGAACCCAGATCAAAATCAGCAAAGTCAAAAAAATTAGAAAGTAAATATGTACAAATATCTACATTATCTATTGCAACATCAATGATATCTACAAGAAAGATAGGATGCTCCTCTGCAAAATGTCTCATGGATTCCCTAGGATATTTCATGCATGCACATCAATTTTTGTCCTAGCTGTCATCAACAATGGTCTCCCAAGGATCAATGTGAAACTATGGTTGGAAGACTCATTCTTCATATCTAAAATGTAAAATCTATTGGAAAAATCAAATCATTAACCCACACCAGCACATTTTCAATAACTCCAAGTGGAAGCGCAACACTGATGTTGGCTAAGTAAATGACAACATCGGTGGGTTTCAAATTACCAAGATATAGTTATTTGTAAACTGATGTAGGCATGACATTAATTGTAGCTCCAACGTCAAGCATGACATTTGTAAAAGTGAAATCTCCAATGGTGTAAGGGACAGTGAAAGTGCCAAGATCTTTTCACTTCTATGGCAAGGGGAATGGTGGAATAAAAGCAACATTTTTGCTCTGTATAAGTGCAGGAACATTTATGCCCATCTTTACTTGCTCATTTCCTTCAGCATCCTCTTGTGGGTGCACAAATCATTCAAGAACTTTGCATATTTTAGAATCTGTTTGATGGCATCCAAGAGGGGAATGTTAACTTCTACCCTCCTGAAAGTCTCATGAAGATCAAAATCAAGCTCCACTTTCTTTGTAGGAATGGATCTAGAAGGAAAAAGTAGAGGAATCTGTTTTGGTGTAGAATCTGTTTTGGCATCATCATCAATTTTGGCACCAACATTTGTTGAAGTTGGAAGCTCCTTGCCACTCCTAAAGGTATTAGCACTCACATTCTTTGGATTAATAATTAGTTGTGCTGGAAATTTTCCAGAACCTTGTTGCTGCATCTAGTTGACAGTTGTAGCTAATTTTCCAATCTGAGTCTGCATGTCTTGGATGGTGACACTCACATTCTATTGAAACTGAATGTTGCTGGTCACCATTTGCTTCATCAGCTCCTCCAAGGAATGTCCAGAATTTCTCTGCACAGGTTGTGCAGGTGTAGGTGCAAACTGTTGAAAATGTTGTTGTTGTTTGAATAGGGGAGCTTGGTATTTGCTGGTGGAGGGTTGATATTGTTGTTGTCTAAATGGTTGTTGTTTTTATGTCTTCTGTTATTTTTGTAGACTAGGACTATACCTCAAGTTCAGATGATCTCTTCAACCAAGATTATAAGTGATAGAGTAAGGATTATACTGTTATTGTTGAAGTCTAAATGACTGTCCAGGTTGTATGGAAGAAACTTCAGTAACCTGTTCTGTTTCTTGGAGAGTGGGACATGTATCTATTGGATGATCAGGTACTGAACATATACCACACAACCTTGGTTGATTAGTTGTCATCACATTTTGTTGTTGACTAATGGCAAGTTGTCTCACAAGGGATGTTAATTCTGTCAGTTTATTCTACAGCCTCTGGTGATCAACAACCATAGAAATAAAAACTTCATTTGCAACAGCCTTGGATGGTGCAACAACTCTAGTACCAAATTGCTGATAATTGGCAGCCATGTTACAAAACAATTGTCTTGTAGCAAGAGGAGTCTTGTCCATTAAAGCGCTTCCACTAGCTGCATCTATCATACTCCTATCCATTAACATTAATCCTTCATGAAAATATGGATCAATAATTTCTCACTGATTTGATGGAATGTTCAAAAATAGAATTATTATACACTAACCTACTATCTAGAACTACATTATCATGCAGAACTATACTCCTATTACTTCTTTCTCAACCTATGAAATATCCTATCTATCTCAGGATCATATGGATGCAAGTCACCTAGTTTGGACCTAGTCATACACAGTTCAGGTCATTAGTGACAGGAATGACATAAATAACAGACAACAACTCTACTAGGACACTATTCACAATATTTGCTGAAATTACACAGAAAATGGAAAATTGTCCCAAATAATTTTAAAAAAATAAAAAACACTATAATGTCTAAAAATCATTTTTAATTTTTGTAATATTTTTGGTGATTTCTAAAAATCATGAAAATAGAAAAAACATTCCAAAAGTCGTCTAGATCATCAAATATGGCAAAAATTGTTGGATATAGGAGAATAAGAAGATGAAGGATAAAGCCCATGTCACTTGAAGGTTTTAGCTTTTTACATGTCATTCAATTGAAGACATTTGTAATTTGTAGAATGGTTTTAGAAGGCTTATCTTGTGATCCTTGCATTGCATAAAGCATAAACATATTCACGCATAAAATATTTTAAGAAAGGAACTTAAGAGTTTATCTGTGCATATTTCATGGCTTTGTCTGCTTTAATCGATTACACAAGGATATAATCGATTACCAACTTCTCTTTGATTCTGGAAAAGCCATGAAGAACATTGTAATCGATTACTAGCTACCTGTAATCGATTACATAGTACAAAATATAAATCATGATTATCTGTCTTAATCGATTACCCTTATACTGTAATCGATTACACAAATTCATTTTTAAATATGCATGACTACCTTAATCGATTACCACAATTTGTAATCGATTACATAGGCTTATTCTTGAAATTGTACATGACTGCCTTAATCGATTACCACAATTTGTAATCGCTTACCAAGACCTATTGCATATACGAGACTGACTGGTTTAATCAATTACTTCATGGAATAATCGATTACTTTGTTCGTTAAATATTTCCAGATTGTCTCAAGAACATTTTAATCGATTACTTGGTTAAATAATCAATTACATATGTTAAAATCATTGATTACACTTGCGTATTAATCGATTACTGGCGTTTCAAACTATTTTCTATATAAAGCTGCTTGGGTTTGCGATTTCAACATACATCATATTTCATCATATACTTGAGATTACGAAATCCCAATACAAGAAAAAGTTCTCATTGTCCAAGAAACAGTTTTCCGAGTATTAGATTTCTTGTTTGAGATTAAAAGATCATGTTGCTTCATACTTGAAGATGAGTCAAGAAAAGCTTTTTCAAGAGAGTTGATTATGAGCTTTGATATTCATACAACCTAGTGTTGATTGGTAAAATCATTTGTGCATTCATTTATCCATTGAGGATCACAAGTTGTGTCTCTCTTAAACTTTCTTGTAGATTGTTTTGAGTTTCAAACTACTTTTGTAAGGCTAAGTTCAAAGAGTTTCTTTCAAGCTTTCTAGAGTAGTGTTCTCTAGGGGTAAAGATCTGAGTAGGGTTCTCAGGATCTTGGTGATTTAATTTCTAATAGGGTGTTAGACTCTGATTCTTTGTCTAGGGTTGATAGAGAAAATCACTTGTAATTGCTTGTAAAGAATGCTTTTGAATTAATGAAACTTTAATTTTGATTAGAAGAACTGGATGTAGCTTCTCTTGAGAAGTTAACAAGTATATGTGCTTTTGTTAATTTCTATTGTTCTATCTCTTCTTGTTATCTTGATCTCTCAGCTGATGTGACTTCTTCATTACTCAACAAGTGCTGGTTTTGTGATTGAAATCTTGGACTGAGTGGTTTGATTGAATTAAAGTTGTGTTGGGTTTTAAAAAGTGATTAAGATCTTAAACTTTGATTTCATAAAGAATTTTTAAAAGGTGAAGGTTATTCCAATTCACCCCCCACCCCGCTCTTGGTAATTGAGTGTATTCATTGTTTTTTTTCAAAAATGACCCCCAATGCCCATGTTTATCCTTCAGAGGAGCACCATGATGTATGAATTTTTTCTACATTCATGCCAAGTTTCAACCCATTATGAGTTAGTCGCATGTGAAATAACCAAAATACTCATGTCGCTAAAACTCCTAGTCAGAGGCTGAATTTGCAAATTTTAACCTAGACCTAACTCCAAAGGTTTTTTTTTTCTTTTTGCTCAAAATGTGGAATAAACTTTGGACACCAAGTTGCCCAACCAAACTCCACAAGACAGTTTACTTTTGCGACACACAAAATACAATTACACTACACTGCTCTACTCCTTTTCACTACTACTCTGATTTGTACTATGTTCTTCAAAACACTCTACTACGTACACAGACTATACCTAACAACATTAACAAAACTAATGCAATATATCAAATAGTTAGTGGAATAAAAAATAAAAATGCAATATGCAACAGAATATGAAAAATGCAGAATATGCAACAAATGTATTTTTTTTTTTATATTTTTCCAATACTTAGTAATGTTGGTATACTACTAAACAGTGCAAATCAACTCCTGTAATTTCACTCTTCACTAATTACTAATGGATGAACATGATCATTTCTACACAAACAACGACACAATTGACACTCTTCATCTCCGATGGCGGAGATGCCAAGTGACTTTATGCTTTCCACGATGGTCACTTTGGGAGTGCTCTTCACGGCCTAATCGATCGTGCTCTCATCTTCACCATGTTCTATGGTGCCAAATAGGTAAAAACCTAAGACTTGTCAAATGAATGAATTAGAGAGCATCACAATCGTAATCGCGAATACCCTAGCTCGCTTAAGCCTATAATGCTATTTTCGGTTTCGATTTTGTTACACTAAAAAGTGTATGTAGAAGGAAGTTATAGATGAATCCCCTAAGACAAAGTCATAATTCATCTTCGTTGTCTTCGAATTGCTCTTGTCATCATCGTAGTCTTAGTTGATTGCTCATAAAATATTTGATTTAGTTTTATCTCTTTAATTAGTTTTCATAAAAAATATTATGAGACATGTGGTGGTTGGTTATGTAAATCTTGTGTAACCTTTAATACAGAATTGATGTATTGGAAGTAAGCTCATATAAAGTACTTATTTAAGGGATGCCAAGGTAAAATTGACAATGGAAATTGGTGAGCATGCACCTGGAAATATGTATTCACCCCATTTATTTCCTATTTTACCTTTCACTTTGTTTGAGCCCCTCGAGCTTTATGGTTCTAATAGATGTCAAATTTAAGTTAAGAATGTTGGCATTATGCGTGGAGAATTGACTAAATGATTTTATCGTTATATATTTATATATACTATCCAAACGATTCAACCTTAACTTCATCACATTAATTATTTGTGCCCAATCACTTGGTTTTGTGTGTGATATATATATATATATATATATAATATTTTTAATAATGTATTTTTATTAATTAAAATATAATATATAAAAAATTATAAATTATAAAATTAATATCCTGCAGGGCACAGGGAACTAAGTTAGTAATCGATAAAATAATATGTACCTTTTTTCCACAGTGAAGCTTCTCTCCGGTGCGCTTTGATTTCCTTGAAAGAAGAGGAAAACAAGATTTTTCTTCCTTTGACTCTTCTTTCTATTATCTTTATCTTTCGTGATGATAGCTAGGGTTGAGAGCAGGGGTAGAGCCATAAATTTGACTCGAATGGGACTAAGAAAAAAATTAATTTAATAAAATTTTAAATTTTTACATACATAAAATATACAAAAAAAAACTTATAGTATTATATACATATATATATATATATAATTTATAGATAAAAACAAATATAACTATATCGAGCTAAAAAATAATACTCCCTTTGTTCCTAATTATTAGACTCTTTCCAATAATTTATTTGTCCCTTTTTATAAGACCCTTTTCTAATTCCTAAATTTTGCATTAATTATTTTTTTCCTACATACCCTTACTTAATTATTCTCTTTCCAAATTTTAATGAGAAATAATTAAGTGAATAGAAAGATAAGAAAAGAGTAACTTTGGAAGAATAATACAAATAATTGACAAATTTAATGTGATTAACTAAATTAACTACTTTTTTTAATGTGGGTGAATTAGTTAAAAGAGTCTTATAATTAGAAATGGAGGGAGTACTATCTTTGATTTTTTTATACAAAATTTTTATATAAGAAATGATGATATATTTCTCTTGTTCTGATTATAGAAACGTAGATTCATTTTTAAATGTGTTTTATAATTTTTTGTAGTAAAAAATGTGTTAATTATATATTTACTTTTATACCATTAACTTATTATTTAGTTTATTAATAAGACACTCAAGCTAGTCACTAATAGATGGGTTCATCGATTTATTAAAAATTTAAGTCATACTCATTATTGAAAAAGTATTCCTTAAATTGGGAATAATTATATTGAATACAATCACTAACTGATTAAAAAAACAGAATCACTACTTAAATTATTTAGTTCTATGACAATATTAATTAAAATTAAATAACTTAATTATTTTTATTAATTTTGATAAATTAGGTATTTGTTTTGTATATATACAAATAGAGGAAATATATAAGAAAAGAAATAAATTAAATAGATAAAATAATTTTGGTTAATTATATCTCAACATCATAAATAGCTTACTGAAACTTACAATTTCTCCTTAATTTTTTTTTATTTTCTATCACATCAAGTTACTTATTATACTTATATTTTTCTTTCTTCTCCATTTTGTCTTTTTAGTGTCAACTAACATAATAAATTTATGTATTAATTTTTATTAATTTTTTTTATAAATTTGAAGGGTACGATAATATTTTTTTTACGTTAATATAAACACACTTTAATGAACTTGGGGGTCATGGACCCTCCCAGTCCCCCCTGTTAGTGGGTATTTGTCCCTTTAAAACTACTACTTCCATCAAATAGTAATTATTTTTTAGAAGCATCTCCACTTAAGCCCATGGCTAATTTACAATTTAGTTCATAATCATTAATTATTATTTATTTATTAGTCCTTAATAAGTCAGGTGTCTCTCACATGAGACGTCAAATCTTACATTCTCCTACTTGACTCTTGTGACATTACCTATCATCATGGATAAATAAATAGATAAATAAAACTTACATAATGCGCATTGAAATGACTAAATCTCTTCATACATTGAGCACATCATAATTTCATAATTAATAATAGGTACTAATTTAAGTCATGACAGTTGTACATCACTTAATCGACATAATCTCTTCCATATACCATAAATTAGATTTCTCCTTAATATGAATATAATTAGGAGCACATAATTGGTCTAACATAATGTCTTTATTTAAGATGGTACCTATTTACATTACTCTTATAAAAATATGCATGCAAATGTAGAGAACATGTAATCAGAAACATATCATAGATGAACTCAAAGTGTCAGTACTAAGTAACATTCACTCAACAATTCTTATTAACAATAATGTCTATCTTCTCACACGCTCAATAAATTGCTTGTGTAATGTTGTGTGTTTGTAATTGATTGTTCGGTCCCCCGATTGGATCGGGGGCAAACGCCTATGAAAAGATCGCTTGGATTTAATAAAGAGTCGCTTAGATTTTTCCATGGTTTATTTATCCCTATCCCAAAAATATAATTAAATTTATATTTGAGTGCCTATAATTAATTAATGATTGACGTGATGGCACTTTGCTCATGTTTGTATGTGGTTAGTGAGTTTTTTGTGAGTTTGGGCCTAGAGAAAGATAAGCTTGTGATGGTTAGAGAAAGGGGTGTGAGTTTAGGAGATACTTAGGTGTGAGAAGCAAAAAACTTTTCAATCCTTTATCTCCCTAAAACCCTCATTTATGTTGAGACTCTCTCTCTCTCAATACACTTCTTCACACAATGCTCTCTTATCCCAGATGTTAGACACAGGGGGAGCTTGAAGAGCATCAAGATGAGGAGACTCTTTAACTTAGATAAGTTTTAACTTTTTACATGCCATTCAATTGAAGGCATATGCAATTTGTTAGTTGGTCAAGAGTTTCATCCTATGATCCTTTGCATTGCATAAACATCATTCATTGGCATGCATACATGGTTTTTTTTATCAAGTCACATGTCATGTGAAAAAGCTTAAGGTTTTCATGTTTGCATAAAGAAGCCAAGTACTCATGGTTAAGTTTTGGAAAAACTACTTTTTACACGGACTTAATCGATTACCAGAATTTGGTAATCTATTACTTAAGCCATGTAGAACTAATTAATTGATTACAAGGTAACAATAATCGATTACATAGTACAAAACACGAAATAGGTTATTCTTGTGTTAATCGATTACCATCTAATTGTAATTGATTACTTGGCGCGTTCTGAAAAACAAGACTTTTTGTGTTAATCGATTACAGGTGATTTAATCGATTACTTTGCTCATATATCTTTTCCAAAAAGCTCAAGAACATTTTAATCGATTGAATTAATTTTTAATCGATTACATTAGTAATTTTAATTGATTACATTGATGATTTAATCGATTACATTCAGTTTCAACAGTTTATTATAAATAGCTGTTAGGTCTTTTGAAACTAAGACAGATCATTACATTACGAATTTTCATAGTTTTCAAAAGCCTTCTGAAGTGAGAAGAGATACTCTGAGTAACAAAGCTCTTGTCCAAAAATTCCAATATTCATGTTTCATTGAAAGGTTTTCTCTTGGACAAGATTTTAAGAAGCTTTTGGAGAGTTTGGTTTGAAACTTATTTGCTTTCAACCTTGATCAAGATTGGTAATCATATGCATTCATATATTGTGGATCATTAGGTTTTTTCTTTCCATTAGGTTTTGTGTGTAATTTGTTTTTACATTTCAGCTTATAAGTTTCTATTTCAAAAGGGTTCTTTAGGCTTGTCTAGAGTAAGGTTCTCTAGAGGGAAGAGTAGAGAAGGGTTCTCTATGTCTTGATCATTAGAAGTCTAATAGGGTTTTAGATTTCAGTTCTTTATCTAGGGTTGATAAAGGGTGATCTTTTGTAAGCTTGTAAAGAACATATTTTGTTAATAGTGGAACTCTAGCCAAGGTTTGGTTAGAAGAAACTGGATGTAACTTCTCTTGTTGGGGTGAACCAGTATAGCTCTTTGTGTTAATTACTTTCTCTCAATCTCATATTTCTATCATTGGTTGGTAGTCTTTTGGATAATCATTTGAATATCAACAGATAAACTTTTTATGCTATTTCTTTCTGTGAAGGGTGAGTCTTGATTGACTGAAAATTTATTATTCAAAAGGGTGTCCTTGTGATACGATCCTAAATTCGTTGCTTGTTTTAAAGAAATTTTAAAGACCTTGTTTTAACCAATTCATCCCCCCTCTTGGTTATTGTGTGTGTTCATATTGTTTTCACAAGAAACCACCATTAGAGAACCTTGAACTTTGGTGTTGTCAAAAAAGGGAGCTCTTTTCTCCTCCATTTAGTGGTTGTTGACTAGTCCTAGGTGAGATAATCTCCCTATCTTCCTCTATTTGAGTTCATTTTCATTTTCCCTAGAGCAACCGTTAACTTTCATGGAAAAATTTGGTTTTAAGGGGTTTTATTATGTTTTTTTATTAACTTTGGGGTTGAGTTGTTATTGGTATAGTGTGGCTACTGCGACATTAGAGGAAAGTTCCTAACTTGGACCCAAGGCTCACTCTGTTTTCCTTCATTCTTCAAAGAGTCATCATCTTGGGTTTTTGTAGGTATGACAAGCTTTATCTTTCTCTATGCTTAGGTTGTTTTGGATTGATTTCTAGGTTGTTGGACAATGAAAGTTTGAGCATTTGAGGTTATGAGTTTTGAATTTGGGTTGTTAATTATTTGATTAATATTGATTAAAAGTTCCTATTTGTAAAGAGTTTTGATGTTGTTTATATATTTAGAATTGATGAGAAAAGGTTTGGGTTTGTGTTTGGGATGATTTGTAAGCCATAAGAGACAATTCTACAGAATTTTTGAAATTCTACAAAATTTGTGTCCAATGACCATTTTCGTGTCATTTTGCATCTAGTGACTAGCCTTGCGTCCACTTACCAGTGTCGCATCTGTTGGATATAGGGGAAGCAACAAGAAGAATGAAGCTTTTGACTTGGAAGAATGTTTTGAGCTTTTAACATGCCTTGAAGATTGAAATCCAAAATGAAGTGTATGAGAAGCCAATCTGTTGATCCTTGCATTTGCATGCATATAATCATTTACATGCTTAAGTGTTTTCATCAAAGAATCAAAGCTATTTTGAAAAAGAAGTAAATTATAAATGTTTTTGAACAAATTCAATTCTTCTGTTTTAATTGATTACACAACAGTATAATCGATTATTTGCTTAAGTTTTAAATATGGAAAAACATTGAAAAACATTTTAATCGATTACCTAACATTTGTAATCGATTACATAGTGTAAAATAAAAGTAATGCATAGCTGCTTTAATCGATTACCATAGACAGTAATCGATTACACAAGCTATCTTGAAAATCATGTTTCATTGATTTAATCGATTACCATACTTTGTAATCGATTACATAAGCTTGTTTCTTAAAGAACCTTCACTGCCTTAATCGATTACCAAACATTGTAATCGATTACACAAGAGGCTTCAAATATAAAACATCACTGCTTAAATCGATTACAACTCGGTTTAATTGATTATTTTGTTCGTTGTTAAACCCAGAATTCAGCCTTGAATACTTTAATCGATTAAGTGATAATTTAATTGATTACATGAGTCATTTTAATCGATTATTTGGCGCGTGTAATTGATTACAGTCTATTACAAAAAGCTGTTATAAATATGAGTAAGGCTTGTCTTTAAACATAACTTAAATACTTCGAAATTTCTGAACACACACAAGCCTTCTCAAAGTTCTAAAGTGATTCTCTGGGTTAACTAAAGTCTTGTCCTACTTTTTAATTTTCATGGGTTTTGAATGATTTCTCGGGCAATAATTTTCAAAGAAGTTTTTGGAGAGCATGTTCTGAATTCTTTTTTTCTCATTCAACTCTTATTGGTAAACCACATGCATTCATATTCATTGGATCATCAGGTTGTTTCTCTCCATAATCTTTGATTGTAATTTCGTTTTTGCAATTTCTGTTATTTAATGCTATTGTAAAGAGTTCTTTGAAGCTTTTTATAGAGTAGTGTTCTCTAGGGAAGAACAAAGTAGTGTTCTCTGGTTCTTGATCATTGGGAGTCTAATAGGGTTTTAGATTTCTATTCTTTATCTAGGGTTGATAAAGAGGGATAGTTGTAAAGCTTGTAAGAACTAAATTTTATAATAGTGAAACTCTAATCTAGTTTTGATTAGAAGAAACTGGATATAACTTCTCTTGAGAAGTGAACCAATATATATTGCTTGTGTTGATTTTCTTTATCTTTATCTCTACAAGTCATCTTGTTCATTTGTTCTTGGTGTTATTATCATTACTCAACAAGTTCTGTTTTTGAGCTATTGATTTCTTGTGCTGAGTAATTTGATTGATTAAAAGCATTCTTGGTTTAAAAGTGATTAAGATCCTTTGACTCTAATTTTATAAAAAAAAAATTTAAAAGACCAAGTTTAAACCAATTCACCCTCCTCTTGGTTATTGTGGGTATTCCTATTGTTTTCAGCATCCAGTGACCATTTTTCTGTCATTTCGCGTCTAGTGACCAGTGTCGCGTCCACTATTAAGTTTGGCATCCAGTGACCAATGTCACGTCCACTAACCAGTTTCGTATCCAGTGACCATTTTGAGTCCAGTGATCAGTTTTGAGTCCAGAGATCATTTTGAGTCCAGTGATCAGTTTTGAGTCCAATGACTAGTTTTGGTATGAATGTGATTAACGTTTGTTTATCTTGCATAAATTAACTATCTTGAGATCTGAATGAATTTATGATGATATGATATGCGATTGAGATGATGTTATTTTATTATTTGAGTTGACTTTATGTTGAGATAGTGAAATTCACATTCATATGAGTTTTTGGTGAGTTGTTTGCAAGAATTCAAGGTGTTGGAATGTCTTGCTGTGCTTATTGAACTATGTGTGGGTTCATGAATGTGATGAACATATGAATGGTGAATCTATGATGTTATAACCTCTTACGATGTTGAGATTGATGAATGAATTTGTGATATTGATTTGAATGATCATAACATACATGCATTGATGAATGACATTGCATGTGAGTAGGCACGTAAGTTGAAGGTGCTGAGAAGGCCTTCAATCTAGTGTTGGAGATTTTCATGGTGGCTAATGTCGAATGAGCCTAGAGAATAGATGGGTGGGCAAATCTCTATATAGGTTAAGGTTTTTGCAAGCCTTACCAAGGTAAGCCATTACCCATGCTCATCCATTTTCAATAAAATCATACCTCTTCTAAAGGGTTAATTCAAGTCTTCCTGAATGGTCAAATTATAGAGTACGAATATGTTAATGGGTCTACTAGGGTTAATCGCTCAAAAGGTAAAATCTTCCAAAAGTAAAGAGTTAGCATGAAATAACATCATAGTAAGACATGTGCATTGATAATTATGACTTGAGAATGATGTGTTATTTAAGGAGTTGTATTAGTACATGGTTGTTGGAAAAATGGGGGATTTCTATATCTCTTGAAACATAGTGATCTTATATTTCTCTTATATGTTATTTTCTTTTAAAATGGGCTTACCCTTGCATTTTCTGTTGAATTGTGATGATCGTGTCATTTGACATGAGAGTAGATTATGACATATATTCTGAGGAGCATGTCACTCGTGGTTGATGTGGACTTGGTGGTGGACTTAAAGGTGAGATCCGACTCTTTGTCATTTATTTATGTTTTGTCTTAGTGGGGACTAGCTTAGGGTTTATTTATCTTCATGGATCTATATTGCATTTATTCCCTGAATGAGACCCTTGAGTTTTGTTTTGTTCAGAGATTTGTTTATGATATTTGATGATGTAGTGTCTTGGGGCACACGTACCTTTATGTTTTATGACTTGAAGACATTTTGTGGGTGAAGTTTATAATACATGTATTTTTAAAAAAAAAAAAAACAATTATGCATATTTTCATTAATTAAATTAATAGAAGAGTTTCAAATAAATTAAAATAAAATTTTCCGCTAAGCTTAGTTATTAGTTCCATGTAACAACAACGGGTTGTTACATCTTGGGTTGTAATCCCTTTATCAAAAGGTTAACTATCATAAGGTTTGTGCTAATACGTTGTATTGACACTCTTTGTTTTTAAACTTTTCTTTCACAACAAAGTAACTTAATTCCACATCCTTAGCACCTTTAGAGTACTTGTTCTTAGAAAAACATTGTTACAAAGTTATCATAATACATTTTCAGTAGCTTATCAATACTGACGACAATTCCAAGACCTGAAATAAAGTTCTACAACCAATTAGCCTAAATTGTAGCCTCAAAACATGTTACAAATTCAGTTTCCATAATGATAAAATTTCTATATGTAATCATGTAATCCTTTGCTCCCTGTAAGTCTCTTAGAACCTTATTTGCAGCTTTTCAATATTTCATTCCCAAGTTACTTTAATATCTTCCTAACATCCCAGCTACAAAGCTTATGTCTAGTTGAGTGCAAACTTGAGCATATATAATACTTTCAATGATTGACGCATGTGAAGTTGCTTCAATTTGTTTACGTTCCAAATCATTTTAGGACATAATCCAAGACTAAGATTGTCTCCTTTCTAAATTGGAATGGATGATCCAGAGCACTTTTTCATCCTGAATCTCTCTAGTACTTTAATGATATATATATATATATATATAATATATATGCTTTTCGAGACAAGCTCAACAATCCATGTGTACCATTTCGAAATACTTAAGAGAAACTTCTTAGTCTTATAAAGAAGATCAAGATCATTATCTACAAGCAAGATATCATCAACATGAAAAATCATAAATATAATCTTACTCCCACTGACCTTCAAATAAATACATCGATCAACAATGTTTTCCTTAAATTTGAAAGAAACAATGGTATCATTAAACTTCAAATACCATTATTGGCGGGAAGCTTGCTTAAGTCAACATATTGATTTCTTTAATTTGCAAACTATGTGTTTCTTTCCTTTAACTGAGAAACTCATTGGTTTGTCCATGTGAGCATTCTCCTCTAAATCCCATTAAGAAAGGAGATTTTCACATCCCTTTGATGTAGCTCTTAGTCATAATGGGATACTAGTGTCATGATAATCCTGAAGGAATCCTTTATGTTAAATACAAGGGGAGCTTGAAGAAGATCAAGATGATGAGGCTATTTGTCTCAGACATATTTTAGCTTTTTACATGTCATTCAATTGAAGGCATATGTAATTTGTTAGTTGTTTAAGAGCTTCATCCTATGATCCCTTGCATTGCATAAACATCATTCATTGACATGCATACATGGTTTTTATCAAGTCACATGATTTGTGAAAAAGCTTAAGGTTTTTATGTTTGCATAAGATTGCAAGTACTCATGGTTAAGTTTTGGAAAAATCACTTTTTACACTGACTTAATCGATTACCAGAATATGGTAAGTTGTTACTTAAGCCATGAAGAACTAACTAATTGATTACAAGGTAATGGTAATCGATTACACAGTACAAAGCACAAAATAGGTCTTCCTGAGTTAATCGATTACCATCTAATCGTAATCGATTACATTAGCACGTTTTTAAAGCTAGACTGTTTGTGGTAATCGATTACGTAGCGGTTTAATCGATTAATTTGCTCTTGTATCTTTTCCAGAAAGAACAAAAAACACTTTAATTGATTAAATATGATATTAATCGATTACTTAAGTGAGAATAATCGATTACATGGACGATTTAATCGATTACATTCAGTTGAAACAGTTTTCTATAAAAATTCGTTGGGTCTTTTGATTTAAACAGAACATAACAATTCAAAATTCTCATTGTTTTTCAAAAGGCTTCTGAATTGAGAGAAGATACACTAAGTCTTAAAGCTCTTGTCCCAAAATTCAAGATCTTCATGCATCATTGATAGAATTCTTTTTGGATAAGATTTCAAAGGAGTTTCTTGGAGAGCTTGGTCTGAAACTTGCTCTCTTTCAACCTGATTCCAGATTGGTAAACACATGCATTTTCACTCTTTAGATCATAAGGTTGTATCTCTCCTTTAAACTCTGGTTGTAATTCATTTTTACATTTTAGCTTGTTAGTTGCTATTACAAAAGAGTTCTTTAAGCTTGTCTAGAGTAGGGTTCTCTAGAGGGAAGAGTAGAGAAGGGTTTCTCTATGTCTTGATCATTAAAAGTGATGCAATCCTCAAACCAAGTCAAGAGGAGGAAGGCTTGGAACTACACATGGAAGAACTTCCTTTGGTGATTAAAGGGCCAATGACAAGGGCTAGGGCTCAAACACTTCAAGATCATATCCAATCCAACTTATATCTCTTGGAAAAGCAAGAAGAAGCCCACAAAAGTAGTGAAAACACAAAAGGAGTGCTGTCTGTT
>PYAF01001233.1:116420-143362 GCA_007407185.1 Glycine tomentella | reverse complement strand
AATCAATTTCTTAGCAGTTTATAAAATGTTTTTAATTTAATTCATATAATTAGTGAGATGTCCATGAATTCATAATTTAAATTTGATTAATAACTTCCAAATGAATTTAATTTATTTATAGTATTGGTTTATTGTATTATTAATTCAAACAACAACAACAACAACAATAATAATAATAATAATAATAATAATAATATTTATCATTTTCATAACAGACAAATAATATAATTATATTAAAAATATGAATTTTAATTTAAAGTATATTTTTTCTTAAATAGAAACTTAATTAATTATTTTAAATTTTTAAAACTAATTTTTTATTGATCACTCTATTCTTATAATATGAAAAAAGAAAAAAAGAAAAATGTATTTTATATAATTCAAACTTCGATTCATAATTTAATTTCTTTGATAACGGAATGTGAATTAAATTCAAATCACTTTCGAACAATTTTATGGTCGACTTCTACAGAATAGTTGAGCTGGATTTGGTCCCTGAAAATATATTTTTAAAATATAAATTCAGTTACTTTAATGTAACTATTTTCTTTCATATTATATTGTTTAAAATCCTAAAAGTAGGTTTATGCAAATTATTTAATTAATCATTTTTTCCTGAAATACTGCTTTAAAATAGTTTAAATAATATGCTTTGTGAAATATGTATTATTAAATTCAGTTTCTATTTTTAAGTTGATTAAAGTATGTATAATTAAAACACTCATGAATGAAGGGTATTGTCAAAATATGTTATCTATTTAAAAGTCATAAGTTGTTGTCGTTTTTCTTTCACACAGCACGATAATAAAATACAACTTGTAAAGAATTAATTTACACAAAACTAAAAGATGATAAACTGAAAGAAATACGTAATCATACATACTGAGCCTTAATGGCCCTTAAGATATATACATAGATGTACTGAAATAATCACAACTGTTTGCAAGAAAGATAAAATACTTACTGCCCCTCAAAATATTACATAGTATCACCAAAAGGATTAATATAACAAAATATCACGATACTGAGTATAGAAATCTTCTCACCCCACACACATATATAAAAGGGATAAACAATCCTACACTTAGAGCAATCACTACCCAAGACCCACAAACTACCTAGGCGAAGTCATATCCTTAGAGGAATCTCATTCCTCATCAGAAGAAACTATATCTTCATTGCAAACATCCCGATAAAAAGCAACCTCAGATGGCGTGAGATCCTCATTGTTGATAAAATCTTCCACATCCTCGTAGATTTCGATAGTTGTATCCTGACAGAAGGTAGATCTTGTAGTCTTCCCATTAGCATGATACCCAAAGAAGTGTTGCACGAACGACAGTGGGTTGTCTAGCTAATCAAATCCCAAGTATGCATGGTAGATGACAATGTGGTTAATGTCACGCCAAGGAGTACGCTCGAAAGGAACATGATACGCTCGAAAACAACACTCTCACATCCTAAGCACATAACTATCCCACTTATTTTACAATAGGGCTTAACCACTGCCACCAAGCCTCCCAAGTCATGATGGTCTTACACTTTTATGTGGATGACGGCCGGGAGTGATCACCACATACAGATACAATGTACATCAATCCCCACTCCCAACTAAAAAAGCATAGTCTTAGAGCCAGTCAAGAATAGCAAAGTGAAGCCTGTGAGCTCCCCACGCCAAACGAGTGTACTAAATGTCGAGTAGTCACCACTCGTTAATTGCCCTAGGTCCTGTGGACCTCTCTACCCACTACACCCCAGTGTATCTCTACCCATCATCCACTTTCTCAACACAAACTCACTATTCACAGATGACATAGAACCTTTGGTTCTTTACTCTTCCTTTGGTTCCTTGCGCTTCCTTTGGTCCTCTCGCTCTTATCGTTGCGTCATGTACGTAGCCTTCGTGCCACGTATGATAAACATATTCAAACATTCACACAACAAGAAATAGAGGCAAGATCAAGCATACATACTATTCTCAGGAAACCAATCTCAATCTCTCAAGTAATAAAAAGAACATGTAACATGTTGATTCACAGACAACGTAACGACTAAAAATACAACCAACCGACATATATAACAAACAATTTTCTAAGGGTTGGACACCCTCAGAGTGCATACAAAAAAAGATAATCACTATATATATATATTATATATATATATATATATATATCAAAATATAAATTTCACACATCACAAATAGAATTTGCCAAAGTTCACACTCTCACGATCTTATTTATATTCAGTGGCTATCCTAGGGTTCCAAGCCTAAATAAAAATTCACACGCCACAAATAAATAGTGTCAGAGTTCACACTCTCACATTATATTCAATTAAAATAATAGCAATTCAAAATAAAAGGTCGAACATGCTCAATCATGTCATTCCGAAATGCAAAACACAAAGTGCTCAATTCTAGCAATTTTATTTGTCTAAATCTATTGTCCTATAATTTTTCCAAAAATCAATTTTAACACCTTACTGTTTCCCTAAGATTTTTCCATGTTCTAAATTCAGTTTTGAGCTTAAAATCACTGAAATAAAAAATCTAATACTCAAGATTCCCATGCTGTTTAGGTCCAACAAATTTCGTTCCTAAACTTTATTGATTTTTCTAGGTGCTCCAAAAGTTTATTTTTCCTAAACCTTATGTGTTACCCTACATTTTCATACCTAAAAAATTTATTTTTGAGGTTAAAAATTCAAGAAAAATAGTACATACAGCATCACTAACCAGTTCAATTTCGTCCTAAAATTATGGCTTCCTAAAAATCTCTGCAACTTGTTTTGTTCATAACTTTCTCTAGAAAATTCCATTTTAGACGCACCGTAAGTCTAACCCTAGGTTTTAATTAATACCCAAAGAACTCATTTTAAGTATAAGAATTTTAACAAAAACATACCAGCATACAGTTCCAAGACAAGGAAGCAAGCACGAAAATTTTAAGAACACCACAACTACATGTTTGAAGCTAAGCTAAGTTTCCATGCATCAAATGGTTAGGATTCAAAGATTGGAGAGATCCCCCTTACCTCTTGTAGTCTCTGCATGAAAGAGAAGGGTACGGCCAAGAATGAATTTCTCTTGAGTCAATACAAGCTTCAACAAAACTAAAGAACATGGGAGAATATTCAAGTGATGAAGAAGAATGAACAAGGCTAGAGTGAAGGGTGAACTTGCTTACCAACATTTCCATGGCTTCAAGGTTTCTAGACCATCCCTCAAGAAGAAGAAGAAGAAGAAGTTTTGCTTCTCTAAACTCCCCTAGAAGCTGACGTGAAAATGAGAGGAAATGACAAGGTTTTGAGTTTTTAATGAAGCTTGTAAGTGTGCTTAAGGCTTTGGTCTAATGGATTAAGGTCTTGGCTTATCTTAATCACTCAATTTTGACTTATGAATGACTCTTGGCAGCCCATGGAAACCGTATACATCAAGCCCACAATTGGTATGACTTTTTTTAAAATTTTCTACTAAAAATGATTAAAGTAGAGTTTTGCCAAAAATGGGTATTCTTGCTTTTGACCAAAACTAATAAATTTTATCCTAAACACGTTTATTACTTTGTTAATCTCCCTAGGTTTACGTATAATCATAGTGAACCTCACACAAAAATCACTATCACATTTAGTTAAATTACACTGCCACTCTGTGTACAATACAATTTTGTTACAAATGGAATTTTCATTTAGACAGTTTTCATATCTCTACCAAGCTAGACTGAACTAATTATTTACACTAAATGTAGTCCATGAAATCACAAATTGGACCATCACCTAGCCAATTATCGTAGAACACATAAATTTTGCCCTTGCCTACATGATACTTAAAGGCACGATCTAGGCAGCTAGCAGCCTTCAAAATCGATGACCATGTGGGTGAACAACCAACCTTAAAGGGCACTTGCAGAATATGACACCTATTGAGATACTTAGCACTAAGAATATTGACCCATATAGTTTATGCTTTTCATGCATGACGGACCAAATATTCTTACCCAAAATCACAATTTTGGCTTCTCTAGATCTTCGGACCCATAAGCCTCCAACACATTTGGGTTGTGTCAAAGTTCCCTAACCAACCCAATGAGTAGAAGGAGAACCCCAAATGAACCCATGAATGCTTTTGTCAATTTCTTCACAAACACTTTCTAGGAGCCAAAGGTTTTGCATCGTATAAGTAGGTATTGTTGAATGTACCAATTTTGCCAAGGTAACCCTCCCAGCATGGTTTAACAACTTACTCTTCCAACCCTCAAGCTTCCCATTGATTCTTGATAAGTGTCATATTTTAGTTATTTTTGGGATTATAATGCTAACACTTATCTTTTGATTTTAGTAGTTTTCTTATAAAATTTCTTTAATTCTAGTTGCTTTTATATTTTGTACATTTATAAATGTTCTTTAAATATGAAATATTCATCTATGCATTTTATATGTTTTGATGGTTATCTGTTGGATCCAAAAATCAAGCCAAGATGAAGGACAAAAGGATCATTTTGAAGAATTTTAGAGTGTCACTCACTCAGGCTAGTAATCAGTTCACCTGGACTAGTGAAATTACTTCATCCTGAAGTAACTAGCTCGCTTGTGCGAGTTACATTACTTCAAGCTGACGTAACCAGCTCATCTGGGCGAGTTGGTCTAGCACCTCTTGCACCGTTTCACATAAAAACCATGCAAGAGGCAGATGAAATGAGTTAAGAGAAACCAGAGCAGAACACAGAAACAAAGGAAGAAACAAGCTAAGGAGAGAGAAGAGAGAAAAGTGGAGGAGGAGCTGCAGAGAAGTGATGGTGGATTCCATTCTTCATCATTTCTTTTGTTGATCTTGTGCTCTACACAATGATTGGCTAGTTTCTCCAAAGGATTGGATGTAATCTTTGTACCCTTATGTATCTCTTTATATATATATATATATATATATATATATATATATGAATTGTTTCTACTCATTATTGGTGATTTTATTCTGTTCGTAATGCTTGATTCTACTTTATCACTAGTTTCATGAAATTGGATTTTATGTTTGATTCAAAAGTACTCTTAGAATTTGAACTGAATGAATTTAATTTTACATTACGTTGTTTGGAATAGAGCATAATGTTTTCATTGCAAATAGCATGAGATTATGATCTTAATGTTGGGATATTTATTTCATATGCAAGGAATAGATATTTGGTAAATATCCTTAGGATTCTTGAATGAGAGGGATCGATTTGGGGTGAACTAATGTGTGCATCAGTAATATTAGAAAATGATTCATATGTATTAATATTATTTGGATAATAGGAGTATGGACGATGAAATCTAATCATACGTTTCTCTTGAAACAACTAAATTCATTTTAATTATTTTTGTAATTTTTCATATTTTTGACGCACTATTTCTGTTAAATCATGAAATTTCAATTAAATTTATTGTACATAATTATTGAACTGTTTGTTTTTTTTTTTGGAAAAAACTTAGTAACTCAAGTCTTTGTGGAGATGGTATCTTTTATAAAATCTATAACCTGCGACGACATTAATGTGTTTGTTAATAGTCTAACAATTTTGTCTAGGACCTACAAGAAATCCTTTTTCTTCACTCTCCCCGTCAATAAAGGAAAACCCAAATATTTGCCTAGATTTGTAGTATGACCAAACTCAATGATAGATGCAAATTTCGCAATCTTCTTTCTAGGAACATTATTAGATGCCAAGAAACATGACTTCTGAATGAACTTTCAAATCAGACACTCATTAAAACAAATGGAGGACATCTTTGACCACTTTGACTTGAGCACAACTAGCTTTTGCAAAGAGTATACAATCATTGGAAAAGATGGTTGCCAACTACCATTGTGGACTCTTTCTTGGATTAACAAAGCTAGTTTCTCCTACAAAAGAGCAAAAGATAAGTTGACATGGGGTCTCCTTGGCACAATCCTCTTCTGGGTGCAAAGCTTTCAAGAATCTCACTATTCCATTTCAAGGATAGATTAGTAGAAGTAGAACAATTCATAATAAGCGTAGTAAACGACTCCAGATCAAAAACCAAAGTCCTTCAGAGTTAAAGCCAAAAATTTCCAATCAACCCTGTCATAAGTTTTCTCAAAGTTAATTTTTAAGAGAAGATATCTTGCTTTACCTTTCTTCTTGTGCATGTAATGAACTGCTTCTGTGCAATGAGACCATTATCTGAAGTCCCCCTTCCATGAATGAAACTACTTTGAAAAGGGCCAATAACAGTATCCATATGAGGTCTCGATCTGTGAACCATGACCTTTAAGATGACCTTCAAGAGAACATTACATAGGCTGATGGGGTAAAAATCCTCCAGGGAGGTAGGGGCATCCATCTTAGGAATAGGCACAACAATGGTCTCAGCCAATTTGTTTGGAATGTTCCCCGAAGTGAAAACATTGGAGACAAAACTATACACTTTAGTACCTACAATATGCCGATATTTTTGAAAAAAAATGGGTTAAAAACCATCCTGCCCCGAAGCTTTGTAAGAGTTCATGGAGAAAATAACTTGCTTGACTTTAGCCATAGTGATGGGTTGAACTAACAACTCACAATAATCACCACCCAATTTTGGAATATTAATAAGTTGCAGATCATAGGGATAACAACAATCTGTAATTTGAAACAACTTCTTGAAGTAAGAATGAGCCTCAATAGAAGATCGAACCATATCCATATCCCCCCTTGCTGACCTTCATCAGTTTGGATTAGGATTTCATAACAAACATTTCAGACCTTCTTCATTGCAAAGGAAGATTTGGTCCCATTGGGTAGAACATACATGTTAGAAGTATCATTCCTAATATTCCTTTTTGTCATGCCATCCTTGTTCATAAGTGCCTTTGGGTCAATTTTAAAACCTGAATTTTGAAGAAGCTTCCACGTTGGAGTGGTACCATTCATGGTTGTTTGTCTTGCACATTTATTCTTTGAGGGCAAGGAGGGAGACTCACCTGAATTTGAATTGCTTGGCCCACTCAAATCACGTGGGATTGTGGATATTTTTCACTCCACCTACTTGTTTCTTTTTCCTCGAATTTCGAATATTCAATTGCAGCTGATTGACATTATTGTCTTTATGTTTTTTTTAAAACATTATTCCCACGACTCTTGCGTTTAACCATGAGCCAATCACCATGCAGAGGCTTTTGGTCATTAGTTACTGCATTTAAGGGTAATGATTGCACCCCATTATTGTTGCTTTCAACGTTATTGTCTGTGTTGTCCGCATTGATTGTGGCGTTTTCCACTGCCATTGGAATCTCCTCCACCATCATGGGCTTAGGGTTTTGAAGCTCATTCGGTTTTGTTGGTGCTGGTTGGCTCCCATTTTTTTGTGCCATCCCCCCTCTTCATCTCTATTGTGTTCATTTTCGCCTTGTGTAGCACGAGAACACTCTATAGCAGCTGTAATGAAAGCATATGCGATATCGATGAAGACCTTCCTATTCAACCATATACGAATATCCCTTGAGCCTGAGCCATATCCCATGACCAGTTTGGTCAAATCGATCTTGACACAGATTCAAGCAAAACGTCCCCTCCTTGCATCCTTCATGTTGGAGTCAACCTTGACTGGTCTCCCTATTGTTGTAGCCAAAGCGAGCAAAATACTCTCATCATAATAGACTAGATTTAACCCTAGAAAATGGATCCATACGAGTGTTTTCTCAATTTTTGTCGACAGGGAGATGAACTCTACTGACCATGTTTGAACGGTAAGATAGTGATCAAAGACCATCCAAGGTCCCTCCTCCATGACTTTTGTGCGATCCTCCCATATGTCACATTTGATCATGAAATATCTGTTCCCAATGTCCAACATCTCAAAACCCGCTTTTAGTTTCCATTGACGTTGAAGCTTCTCCCTCAAAATGTTGTAACCAATGCTTTTGCCTAACAACTTCACCACAAGAGCATCTTGCCAAGGGGCACACAATCCATCCTACACCGAATCAACAATCATCACCATAGGTTTGAGGGGGTTCCCATCCTCATATTCAATCTTGGCCATATTCTCTCTGATGAGATCAACTCGTGGGTGCGTCACAATCGCTTCTCTGTCCACCATAACCTTGTCTTTAAACAAGATCTATGTAGTATCAACATTGCCGCTGTCGCCATCTGGTGGATTATTACTAGAGCTTGAGCCATTCATAGATTTTGCAGAGAACATGTGTTAAGTAAACTTAAAAGATTATGGGTTTAATTAGTAATATTTAGGAGAATGAAAGGTCAAGAGTCAACAATAATGGTAGTTTATGACTATGAATGACTATAATGAGTTTTGATTGTAGTTTGTGACTATGAATTGCTATAATGGGTTTTGATGGTGGGTTATGATTATTAATAGGATTTAAGCCTTTTAAATTGTTGAAGGACATGTTATAGTCTATAAATAAATCAATGTAATGTTTGACAAAATGAGAGGAGAAAAAAAGAAAAAGAGAAGAAAAAGAGAAAGAAGTTGAATAAAGTTTTTTTTTATAGAAATTGTTTTCTCCATAAGCTCTCCTAACATAAATTTTTTCAATTTCACAAATTGGTATTAGAGCCAATGATGAGTATGATCAACAATGTGTCGTTGCCTCGACAGATTGGACCATCACCCAAAACATCTTGGATGAGAAGTTACTTATCATTAATATGAATGTAGTCCATGAAATCACAGATTGGACCATCACCCAGCCAATTATCTTAGAACACAGAAATTTCGCCCTTGCCTACATGATACTTAAAGGCACGATCTAGGCAGCTAGCAACCTTCAAAATCGACGACCATGTGGGTGAACAACCAACCTTAAAGGGCACTTGCAGAATATGACACCTATTGAGATACTTAGCACTAAGAATATTGACCCATATAGTTTATGCTTTTCATGCATGACGGACCAAATATTCTTACCCAAAATCACAATATTGGCTTCTCTAGATCTTCGGACCCATAAGCCTCCAACACATTTGGGTTGTGTCAAAGTTCCCTAACCAACCCAGTGAGTAGAAGGAGAACCCCAAATGAACCCATGAATGCTTTTGTCAATTTCTTCACAAACACTTTCTGGGAGCCAAAGGTTTTGCATCATATAAGTAGGTATTGTCGAAAGTACCAATTTTGCCAAGGTAACCCTCTCAGCACACTTTAGCAACTTCCTATTCCAACCCTCAAGCTTCCCAATGATTCTTGATGAGTGTCATATTTTAGTTATTTTTGGCATTATAATATTCTAACACTTATCTTTTGATTTTAGTAGTTTTCTTATAAATTTTTTTAATTCTGATTTCAGTAGTTTTCTTATAATTTTTTTTTAATTCTAGTTGTTTTATATTTTGTATATTTATAAATGTTGTTGTTTAAATATGAAATATTCATTTATGCATTCTGTATGTGTTGATGGTTATTTGTTGGATCCAAAAGTCAAGCCAAGATGAAGGATAAAAGGATCATTTTTGAAAAATTTCAGAGTGTATAGTCACTTGCCCAGGCTAGTAATCAGTTCGCCTGGGCTAGTGAAATTACTTCATCTTGAAGTAACCAGCTTGCTTGGGCGAGTTACATTACTTCAAGCTAAGGTAACCAACTTGTCTGGGCGAGTTGGTTTAGCACCTCTTACACCGTTTCACATAAAAACCATGCAAGAGGTAGAAGAAATGAGTTAAGAGAAACCAGAGCAGAACGCAGAAACAAAGGAAGAAACAAGCCAAGGAGAGAGAATAGAGAAAAGTGGAGTTGAAGCTGCAAAGAAGCGATGATGGATTGCATCCTTCATCATTTCTTTTGTTGATCTTGTGCTCTACACAATGATCGACTAGTTTCTCCAAAGGATTGGATGTATTATTCGTACCCTTATGTATCTTTTTTTTTATTATATATATATATGTATGAATCATTCTACTCATTATTGGTGATTTTATTTTGTTCGTAATGCTTGATTCTACTTGATCACTAGTTTCATGATATTAGATTCTATGTTTGACTTGAAAGTGCTCTTTGACTTTGAACTGAATGAATTTACTCTTTACATTATGTTGTTAGGAATATAGTATAACGTTTTGATTGCAAATAGCATGAGATTGTTATTTTAATGTTGGCATATTTATTTCATACGCGACGAATCGATATTTGGTAAATATACTTAGGATTCTTGAATACGAGGGATTGATTTGGGATGAATTAATGTGTGCATCAGTAATGTTAGAAAATGATTTATATGTATTAATATTATTTGGATAATGGGAGTATGGACAATGAAATCCAAAATCCTACATTTCTCTTGAATCAATTAAATTCATTTTAATTGTTTTTGTAATTTTTCGTATTTTCGACGCATTATTTCCGTTATTTCCGCCAAATCATGAAATTTCAATTAAATTTATTGTACATAACTATTGAACTGTTTATTTTTATTTGGAAAAACTGAGTAACTTAAGTCTCTGTGGAGATGATATCTTTTATAAAATTTGTAACCTGCGACGACATTGGTATGTTTGTCAATAGCCTAACAATTTTGTCTAGGATATACAAGAAATTCTTTTTCTTCACTCTTCCCGTCAATAAAGGAAAACCCAAATATTTGCCTAGATTTGTAGTATGACCAAACTCAATGATAGATGCAAATTTCGTAATCTTCCTTCTAGGAACATTATTAGATGCCAAGAAACATGACTTCTGAATTAACTTTCAAATCAGATGCTCAATAAAACAAATGGAGGACATCTTTGACCACTTTGACTTGAGCACAACTAGCTTTTGCAAAGAGTAGACAATCATCGGAAAAGTTGGTTGACAACTACCATTGTGGACTCTTTCTTGGATTAACAAAGCTAGTTTCTCCATACAAAAGAGCAAAAGATAAGTTGACATGGGGTTTCCTTGGCACAATCCTCTTCTGGGTGCAAAGCTTTCAAGAATCTCATTATTCCTTTTCAAGGATAGATTAGTATAAGTAGAACAGTTCATAATAAACGTAGTAAATGACTCTGGATCAAAAACCAAAGTCCTTCGGAGTTAAAGCCAAAAATTTCCAATCAACCCTGTCATAAGTTTTCTCAAAGTTAATTTTGAAGTAAGATATCTTGCTTTACCTTTCTTTTTGTGCATGTAATGAACTGCTTCTATGCAATGAGAGCATTATCTGAAGTCCCCCTTCCATGAATGAAACTACTTTGAAAAGGGCCAATAACAGTATCCATATGAGGTCTCGATCTGTGAACCATGACCTTTGAGATGACCTTCAAGAGAACATTACATAGGCTGATGGGGTAAAACTCCTCCAGGGAGGTAGGGGCATCCATCTTAGGAATAGGCAACACAATGGTCTCAGCCAATTTGTTTGGAATGTTCCCTGAAGTAAAAACATTGGAGACAAAACTATACACTTCAGTACCCACAATATGCCGATATTTTTGAAAAAAAATGGGTTGAAAACCATCCTGCCCCGAAGCTTTGTAAGAGTCTATGGAGAAAATAGCTTGCTTGACTTTAGCCATAGTGATAGGTTGAACTAACAACTCATAACAATCACCACCAAATTTTGGAATATTAACAACTGTAGATCATAAGGATAACAACAATCTGTAATTTGAAACAACTTCTTGAAGTAAGAATGAGCCTCAATCTTTAGAATAGTAGGGTCTGTACACCAAACATCATCAATAAAAAGGCTTGTAATTTTATTCCTCCTCCTCCGGATAATAGTTTGGCTGTGAAAAAAAATTAGTTTTTATTCCCAAATTTTATCCAATTTTCCCTCGACTTCTGATACCAGAGGATCTCCTCTTGAGCAAACACTTCATTGTATTCTTTTTATAATCTCCTTTCAAACTGCACCAAGTCAGAAGTAATTCTATAATCAAGCTTCTGGTGAACACCCTTAATTCTAGCTTCCAACAATCGTTTCTTTCTGAAAATGTTACCAAAGATATCTTTATTAAACTGGATGGGTTATTTCTGAATGCCCTTCAATTTACTCAAAACATCACTTACTGTCTCCCTCCAGGTATAAGACACCAATTTCTCATAAATAGGATAAGTCCTCTAAGCCTCTGGAAAGTGAAAAGAAGAACTTTTCATGCTTGGAGATTTCAAACAATGCATCATCAAGGGATTGTGATCAGAATTATGAGGGGGAAGGATCTCCACCAAGACATTTCGGAAGAGAAGACGCTAATCCAGATTAGAGAGACATCAATCCAATTTTTTCCTAACATGACCACCCAATTGGATATTTTTCCTCCAAGTAAAAAGGCTTCCAACAATGTCCAACTCAATAAGACCACATTATTTTAACACTAATTAAATTTTTAGCCCAAGACATGCAAAACAACCCCTTGAAACCTCTGAGAAAGTGACAATTTCATTAAAATATCCCATTAGAAGCCACAGACTTGATATTTGATCACTCAAGGAGGAGAGATGGTTCCATAAGGAGAGACAACTCATCGGATTTGGGGAACCATACATTGCAGAGCAGACCCAAGAAGAATTCAATTTTCTAATGGAAAAATGATGGCTTAGTGCATGGAATCAACCAAGTCAAAGGTGAGATCATCTCTATTAGCAAGCCCCCAAATCCCTCCTCCTGAAGAAATATTGGTTTATAGGATAAAGTCTTCCAAAAATATTTATTCCAATTTTCGCAAACTGAACATGAGTTTTGAATAGCAGAAACAAGAAAGGGTATCTTGATAGACACTGGACCAGGCCGAAAATGGAGAAAAGAGTTTATTGCAGATAAAGGAGTGAGCTTCTCCTTCAGTTACAAGTGATTTCAAGGTCACTACCCCTCCAACTACCCAATTGGTGCCCTTTTTACAGTTATTTCCCTCTATTTAAAGCTTCATTCCCTCTAAGTCTATTATAACTAATTATCTGTTAGTTATACTAACTACAATCACTATCCACTGCTAATTACACCCTCATAGTATATATTTTCCCCACCTATTACTCCTATCAATACCCTCCCCTTCAAGATGGAACTTGTCCTCAACGTCCAAGTGAGGAAAAACTTTCTGCAACTCCTCAACTACTTCCCAGCTGTTCTCATTCCTTGGTAACTCCTTCCATTTAATCAAGACCTCTTTTTTTCCATCTGTTGATACCCTGTGTTGTATAACCTTCTCTGGCTGTAATTGCAATTCCTAATTTTCAATCAACACTGCAGGTAATGGTTGGAAAAAACTAGTATCCTTCATAGATTTCTTAAGCAAAGAAACATGAAACACAGGGTGGATCTTGCTGCCATCTGGAAGTTCCAGCTTATAAGCAACCTCCCCAATTCTTTGTATGACCTTATAGGGTCCATAAAACCTAGGACTCAATTTCTCATTAGGTTTCTTAACCAAAGACCTCATTCTATAAGGTTGCAGTTTTAAAAATACCCAATCCCCCTCCTGAAAGCTCACCTCCCTTCTATGCTTGTCAGCATACTTCTTCATTTGATCTTGAGCCTTCAACAAATTACTCCTTAAATCCTGCAGTAAAATATCTCTGTTATCATACATCTGATTAATTTCCTCTAGCTTAGAAGGAATGTCAGCCCTTTGATCAAAAGAGGTGGCAGCTGTCCATATAGGGCCGGGAAAGGGGACATCTTAGCTGAAATATTAAAATTGTTACTAAACCAAAATTCAGCCCAGGATAAATGGTTTGGCCATTGCTTTGGTCCACTGCTAGTTAAACACGTCAAATATGCTTCTAAGCATCTATTAGCCACCTCAGTTTGGCCAATTGTCTGAGGGTGATAAGTAGTGCTCATTTTCAATTGAGTTCCAGCCCTCCTAAACAACTCCTTCCAAAACAAACTCATGAACACCCTGTCTCTATCAAAAAATATGGATGTAGGAAATCCATGTAATTTCATCACCTCAGAAATGAAAATATCAGCTACTTCCTTGGCTGTGTAAGGATGACTAAGAGAAAAACAATGAGCATACTTAGTCAACCTACCAATAACCACTAAAATAGTGTTTTTACCTTGAGCCCTTGGCAAACCTCCAATGAAATCCATAGCAATATCTGACCAAACCTTTGTAGCAATTGGCAAAGGTTGCAACAAACCTGCTGGTGCTAAATTACTAGCTTTATTTTTTTTGACAAATCTCATAGGCAACCACATAATCTCTTATTGTCTTCTTCATACCTTGCTAATAAACAACTGCAGCCACTCTTTTAAAGGTTCTAAAAAATCTAGAATGACCCCCCCCCACAGGAGAATCATGCAACTCCTTTAAAATCAGAGGAGTTTTAGCAAAATTTCTTGCTAACACCAACCTATTTTTATTATACAGCCTGCCTCTATGAACATTGTAACCCTTCATCTCAGTTGTTCGGGATACTAAGCCCTAGAAAATCTCATACATTGGAAGGTCAGCTTGCATCTCTTCTTCCCAATCACTCCATTCTTCCTCCTGCACTACTGAAATTGCTTCAAAAGCAAATTGTCTTGACAGAGCATTAGCAACTATATTTTCTTTTCCTGGCTTATATTGGATATCAAAATCATATCCGATTAATTTAATTGCCCATTTAAATTGTTCTTCACTCAACAATCTTTGCTCATTTAAAAATTTCAAAATTTTTTTATCAGTTCTACTCCTGAATTTTCTTCCCAGCAAATATTGCCTCCACTTTTTTACTGCCAACACAACAACCATCAATTCTCTTTCATAAACTAATTTCAAGTTCCCTCTTTCTGATAAAGCCTTACTCCAAAAGGTAAGAGGTATGTCTTCTTGTAACAATACTGTTCCTAACCCACTTCCAGAAGCATCAGTTTCCAAAATGATTTTTTTTGAAAAATCTGGTACTCCTAGAATAGGCAGCTGCTGCATTACTGCCTTCAGCTTCTCAAAAGCTTTGAGTGTCTCTTCCTCCCAAACAAAAGTATTCTTTTTCAACATATCATTTAAAGATTAAGCCATTTTTCCATACCCTTTTGCAAATCTTCTATAATAGCCAGTCAATCCTAAAAAAGCCCCTCAACCCCTTGACATCTTTAAGGACAGACCACTTAGCCATAGCTACCAATTTATTAGGATCAGCTTCTATACCTTCAGCTGAAATTATATTGTCCCAAATATTCTAAAGATTGCTGACCAAAGTTAAACTTTTTTTTATTTATATATAACTCTTGCTATTGTAAAGCCTGCAACATTGCTTTTAAATGCATGATATGATCCTCCAAACTACTACTATAAACCAATATATCATCAAAGAACACCAATGCAAACTCTCTCAAGAAAGGTCTAAGTACCTCATTCATGAGTGCTTGAAAGGTTGAAGGTACATTGGTTAGCCCAAATGGCATCACCAAGAATTCATAGTGGCCCTCATGAGTTCTAAAAGTTGTCTTGTGCACATCCTCTACCTTCATTCTGATTTGATGGTATCCTGCCCTCAAATCCAGCTTTGAAAACCATGCAGCCCCTCTAATCTCATCTAACAAATCTTCAATAATAGGCATAGGGAATTTGTCAGGCACAGTAATTTTTGTTAAGAGCCCTATAGTCCACACAAAACCTCAAACTCCCATCTTTCTTCTTTACTAAACTTACAGGGCTAGCAAAAGGGTTGATGCTAGCTCTCATAATTCCAGCAGACAGCATATCTCTCACCAACTTCTCAATCTCATTTTTCTGAAGTTGTTAATGCACAATCTCAATCTCCCACAACTAAACCAAAATCTGAAGTTGTTAATGCACAATTTCAATAAAGTTTATAGTTCATTTTAGCGGAGAATTGCTTTTGTATATATAAGTTTGTGGTCTTAAGGACATTGCAATTTGCAAGGAATGGTGTAGTAATTAGTTTCTCTCTTACTTTTTGGCTAGCTTTTTCTTTCCCATTTCCAAAAAACTTGCATGAATGCATATTGTCATTGATTTTAACATGCAACACAACTTTCTCATAGGACCACACCTCTCTCACACACTCTTTCTTCCCACAATCTCCTTCCGCCCCAAACCAACCACAGTTTCCGCTTTAGTCTCTACAATCCCAGGTGAACACCCAATCAATGTCTTTAGCTTGGGACTTTATATGCTAGATGATTATGTTTGTTTTAGATTTTTACTGAAAACTCAACATGAATTTGACCTAAAATGTGAATTTGGACTGAATGAATGAGCGTGTGATATGTAGATTGAATTTTTATTCTATTATTATTCTTCTAAACTCGAATGAATATGTTTTCCTTTCTCTAAGAAAATATCTTAATGGAGAACATCATATTAGCTTATGGAGGCCAAACCAAGAATTCAAATACCTTGATGGCGATTCCAACCATTATTATTTTTTTATATGTAATGCGTGCTTTTGCAACTTGTTTTATAACATTCATTTTAACATTATCTAAACCACTTGTATTCCACCACCATGATTTCTTTGTAGGAAGAACAACCAAGTGAGCCTACAACCCCAGTTACACCGCCATCATCAGTAGAACCCAAGCCACAGCCAGCCCCTACTCCTTCACTAGAGGTAAGCCTTGTGTTAAACTTAAAATATTTTGTATGTCAAGTATGAATCTTGCCTTTTCTATACAATTAATGTTCATTATGAGTGAACCTTAGTTCCCTGTTTGAGATTCATTACAGCGATTCTTCTAGACAGTTTGGATTAATCATTATATTGATTCTTGAATTGTTCGTTTGGACAGTTTGGGAAGACTCATATTTTTCTATTATATTCATATGTGTAGGTTGTGATTCTTTTCTTAAATTTGATGAAATTTTGGTACAATACATTTCACTTTGTTCTTTGGGTGCATACTTGATTGTGGTGGAACTCATGTCACCGCTTTCATGTTGTGTACTCAGAGATCAAAGCGAAATGCTGCCAAAATTTTGTCAAATTTAAGATAAGAGACCCAACCTATACATATGAATATACTATAAAAATATGTCTTCCTAAATGGGATAGGGTCACACCTTGAATGAAAAAAGTGAGGTTTTCATGCATGGAATAACTTTGTGAGTATCACAGAGTTATTAATTAGATGGATCGAAGTTGGATGAATGCAAGTCGCATCACGGTTGAGTATGAGGAAGGCATTGAACATTTCTTGCAATTTTCCTTCGAAAGAAGTCGACCGGATGGAGATGGAAAATATTTTTGTCCCTGTATCAATTATTTAAATGGAAGACGCCAAGCACTAAACAACATATGGGAGCATCTTCTGTGTGATGGGATTAAGAAGACTTATACCACATGGATATGGCATGGTGAATTGACAGACACGCAGAGGGTATCGCAAAATGAACCGCTTGATGTTGACATCGAAGATCAATTAGAGGATATGATTCGTGATCTGGGACATGAGTCTTTTCAGCAAGCACATGCCCCTATGTATGATACGTTGGAAAGTGATTCGAAGAAGCCGTTGTATCCGAGGTGCAAAGAGTCATTGACACTGTTGTCAGCAGTGTTAAATCTCGTTAATGTGAAGGCCAAATATAGGTGGAGTGACAAAAGCTTCAGTTCACTGCTTCAGGTAGTTCAGGAGATGCTTCCAGATGAAAACACGTTGCTAACAAGTTACTAACAGGCGAAGAAGATACTTTGTCCGATGGGTATGGAGTATAAGAAAATTCATGCATGTCCTAATGACTGCATATTGTATAGAAATGAATTTGAAGAAATGCATATTGCCACACGTGTGGGGTATCACGGTACAAAGTGAAGGACGATGACGACTGCAGCAGTGATGAGAGCACAAAGAAAGGCCCCCCGCGAAGGTGTTGTGGTATCTTCTGATCATTCCAAGGTTTAAGCGTCTGTTTGCTAACGAAGATGATGCAAAAGACCTTACATGACACGCAGATGGGAGAAACTGTGATGGAATGCTCCAACATCTGGCATATTAGTCGTAGTGGAAGAAGGTTGACCGTTTGTATCTAGAATTCAGTGAAGACCTAATAAATCTCAGGCTTGCACTTGCCAGTGATGGAATGAATCCCTACGGCAGTCTAAGTACCTAGCACAGTTCTTGGCGTGTTTTTCTAGTCATCTACAACCTGCCTCCTTGGTTGTGCATGAAGCAAAAATACATGATGTTGTCTATGATGATACCAAGCCCAAGACAACCAGGAAATGACATTGATGTTTATCTTTGTCCCTTGATTGAAGACTTGACAAAGTTGTGGGACGAGGGGGTTGCCGTGTTTGATGGGTATCGAAAGGAGACATTCAAGTTGCGTGCAATGCTATTTTGTACCATTAATGATTTTCCAGCGTACGAAAATTTGAGTGGATACAATGTAAAGGGCCATCGTGCATGCCCTATCTGTGAGCAAGACACGAGTTACGTGCAACTTAAACATGGAAGAAAAATAGTTTACACTCGCCATCGAAATTTTTTGAAACCTTATCACCTTTATCAGCGATTGAAAAAAGCATAAATGTAATACTTGCATATGGAAGAAAAGGTCGATATTGTTTGATCTTCCATATTGGCCTGATCTAGATGTTAGACATTGTATCGATGTTATGCATGTGGAGAAAAATGTGTGACAGTGTCATCGGCACGCTGCTTAACATTCAAGGCAAGACAAAGGATGGTTTGAACACTCGTCAAGATCTTGCTGAGATGGATATACGTGAGCAGTTACATCCTAGGTCTGATGGTAAGAAAATATACTTGCCTCCAACATGTCACACTTTTTCAAGAAAGGAGAAGATAAGTTTCTGTCAATGTCTGCACCAAGTGAAAGTGCCATAGGGATACTCTTCAAATATTCAGAGCCTTGTGCATATCAAAGATCTGAAACTAGTTGGCTTAAAGTCTCGTGATTACCATGTGTTGATGCAACAACTATTAGCCGTGGCGATTCGAGACATTTTGCCTAACAAAGTGAGGCATGCTTTAACTCGGCTGTGTTTTTTCTTCAATGCCATTGGTGCCAAATTCGTGGACCCTGTCAAGTTAGAAGACTTGGAAGAAGAGGCGGCAATTATCTTGTGTCAGTTGGAAATGTATTTTCCTTCTTCATTTTTTGACATAATGGTTCATTTACTTGTTCATCTGGTCAGGGAAATTAAATTGTGTGGTCCCGTTTATTTACGGTGGATGTACCCGGTCGAGCAATACATGAAAATCTTGAAAAGGTATACGAAGATTCTTCACCGTCCTGAAGCATCCATAGCTGAAAGGTACATTGAAAAAAAAATTGTAGAATTTTGTTCAGAGTACCTTGAAAAGGCAAAACCTGTTAGGTTTCCCGAGGCTCGACATGACAACAGAGTCGTAGGTAAGGGTTCACGAGGGTTGCATGTTATAACTCCTGGCTTAAAGGAATTGCAACAAGCTCATTTGTATGTCCTGAATAATAGTAACGAAGTCCTACCATACATAGTTCGTCATGAAGCCTTAGTCAAGGAAAGTAATCCAAGAAAGACGAAGAATAGGTTGTTGAAAGAGCATAACAAGACTTTCTTGAATTGGTTTAAAGATACAATATTTAGTGATGAATCTTCATCTGAAGCAATGAGAAATTAGCAAATGGACCTAAAAGAAATGTTAGAAGTTGGCAGGAATACGATATCAACAAGTACTCATTCTACACCAAACAACAAGATGAAAAAAGCACAATGCAAAACAGTGGGGTTAGCCTTAGGGCTAAGTCGTAGCACTTCGCTACTGTGCATGACCACAATCCACGCTTGGCGTGTATGCCTTACTTTGGAGTCTTTCATGACATTTGGGAGCTTAATTATGTTACATTCACTGTGTTTGTTTTCAAGTGTAAGTGGGTTGATATCAATAGCGGTGTGCGAACCGAGGACTTGGGATTTACTTTGGTTGATCTTAACAAGCTAGCTTATCAAGATGAACCTTTCATCATGGCAGAACAAGCTAAACAGGTGTTTTATGTTCAAGATCCATGTGATGGAAGGTGGTCAGTGGTACTACATGGAAAAACCATTGTATTAATTCTCGACACAAATGCCTGACGTCAACAGATAAGATCTTGTTGACGACGTTCATGCAAATCGTAATGATCATGATGAAGGAGAATTAATTAACATCACTTAATGTATTTTTTTTTCTTATTAACTTTATTGCATTTTTACAATTTCATAAGTAACCTAACTTGTCACTTAAATTTACTTATCTTTGTTTTTGTTTTTAACAGGACCATGACTACACCACCGAGCTCCCCTCCTCGTCCTGAGTCAGCACCTCCTCTTCCCAAGTCACCACCTCTTCATACTCAATCAGCACCTCCATGTCCTGAGTCAGCACCTTCGTCATCTACGGTGAAGAAGACTATGAAAGCAACATGTCTGGGTCACTGGCTACCAGACCTGCTGGTGCTGAAAGACCAGTGGTTCATGTGGATCCTGTCACTGGGAAGGCTGATGGTCCTCAAGCAAAGAAATTGAGGATGTATCTAAGGATCGTGGATAGAGATAAGGTGGATGTCACCATTGGTAACTCGAAGAAAGTTTCAGTAGTGTAGAAGGAGTTGATTTGGGAGGACATTCAGGTAAAGGATTTTTTTATCCAACGTCATTGTTTGAAGTAATATAATTTAAATGTTATTGTAAATGTTAAACTTGCTTTTTGTATCGCACGCGAAATTTGATATTCTTGAAGCGTCCGACCAACAGACAAAGAAGAAAACTCTGCAGACAATAGGAGAGCGATGGAGACAGTTTAAGTCAGACCTGACCTATAAATGGGCTCTTGCACAAGGCAAGGACTCTGATGCCGACATTGTCTGTGAGAAATACATCATAAGTAAAGAGAAGTGGCACCAATTCTATAAGGCACGTAGAGCCGCTTCATGGGAGGTTAGCTGAGTTGCATTGCTTTACAATTTCATAATTATGAAATCACAGAAGCGCATTTTTTAATAACCTTATTGTGAAATTCTTACAGGATGTTAGAAAGAAGGCCCAGGCCATCCAGAAGCTTAACACTGCCCCTCACATGTTGTCTCGCGGGGGTTACGACCTTTTAGAAAAAAGAGTGATAGAGGAAAAACAAAATAAACAATTAGATGAAGCAGCCGAAGGTGAAAGCACGGAGACCATCCTGCATCCTCCGTCCCCCGTTGGGCGTCATGTGAAGTGGAAGCTGACTCGCACCAAAAAAATCAGACAAATGACGTCTGAAGCGGCACATGAGATTGCGAAGAGGATTGTAAGTCAAAGGATGGTTCAACTATTCATTAATGTATTTTTTTCCTAACAAATGACAACACTAATGTTCTACTTATTTTGATTGCAGGATTCCTTGGATGAGCAATCCACACAAGGTAGCTTTGTTGCCAGTGGACGTTAGCATGTCCTGACTGCTGCCATTGGACAACCAGAGCACCCCGGCCGTATTCGTGCTGCTGGAGTCGGTGTCACCATCACACACTACTTCGGACCGGCTACATCAACCTCTCGCAAGAAGAAGTCTATGGTGCCTGAAGACTTGGATCGACTAAAAGACAACATCAGGGATGAGCTGGAGTAGTCGATCACTAATAGACTTACACAATCGATCACTGAAAGAGTTACGCAGCAAATAATGATGTCCTTCAGCCACCTTCAATCCCAGATGCAGTCTTAGGGTGCCATGTCGCCTCCAGAGGTTCAGTCATGTCATTTTGGTGCCCTTGTCAGCACCAAGAGAAGCTGTGTCGATCCCTTGGGAATGACCCAGACACGGGTGCATCTGACAGGTGTGGGTTGTATGTCGATGATAATCCTCCCCGCCTGGTTTCCTTTGGAAGAGTTTACGAGGGGTCGACAATCGTGCACAGCGTCCCTCTTACCAATGATCAGGTCAAGGTGGGTGGTGAGGAAGTTTGAGATGTTGATGCTCGCGTCCCTATACCCACTGACGAGGTTCAGTTAGTGGGGCAGGCCGTTAACACCTTCCTTGCTTGGTTGACACATCTTGTACAGTCTATTGTGAATAAGGCATTTCATTTTTGCCTTGTTTCTTCTCAATTAAGAATTATTTGTCTCATACAAAGTCAAGACGGTTGTTCACTTATGTTTCTTAACTGTGTAGGATATATAGGGACCTGAGGGACCAACGAAACCTGTACATAAGCCAGAACCTATTGGTGATCCCCTGTACCAGGTCGCATTGACCATACTATAAAATAAGGGAACACTTCACACTTAACCAAGAGGGGGGGTGAATTGGTTAGCCTTGGTAGATTTAAAAAATTTATTTCTTAATCAAAAAATCAGAGTAGTCTTGCCCTTTGGATCTTTATCACAAATCAATAAAGAAACTTTATTCAAACTCAATCCAAGACTTATAATGCCTCAACAAACAAATTAAACTACAATAATCACAATAAGAATTAACAAATATGCAGTAAATGAGAGAGCACAAGATTTATACTAGTTCACCTCAAACCCTATGAGGTTACATCCAGTTTCTTCTACTCAACACTAGAGTAGAGTTCCACTATATCAAAATATTTTTACAAACAAAAATTACAAGCCTCTCTTTATCAACCCTAGATAAAGTTCAGAAGTCTAAAAACCTATTAGACCCTTAGAGACCAAAACCCACACTGAGAACACTACTCAGCTGTCCTTAGAGAAACACTATCTCTACACTTGCAAGAAAAACAAAATACAATGGAACAAACACACAAGAATACAAACAGAGAATTTATACCATCAAAGAGTAAGGAAAGAATTCACCTGATGATCCAAGAATCATATGCAAAGTGAAGAATATACCAGGTTGAATGAATTACAACATGCAGAATCAATGCCCTTTCCTTAGACTTTGAAAAGATTTATCTTGCTTCACTAAACTTAGTGACCCATAATGGTTTGAATGGAAGCAAGAATCTTAGAACCACAAAGAATGCCTTTATGACTTGTTACAAAGCTCTCAGAACATTTAGTGCTCAAAAATCAATTTCTGTTTCGTTAATTTTTTCACACAAGGCAAGGTTCTATTTATATAAAACAGCTGTAACAGAAATAATCGATTAATTCAGCTCCTGTAATCGATTAATTAGCAAATGTAACCGATTACATACGCTCCCGTAATCAATTAAAGTGTTCCAAATAAGTTCTGGGTTACAACAACGACATATTTAATCGATTATCCCGATGTGTAATCGATTAAATCGGACTTTGTAAAATCCAGGTTTTGTGAAGTGTAATCGATTACAAAATATGGTAATCGATTAAGACAGAAATGCATAAACCATGATTGAACTATGTAATCGATTACAATCAAATAATAATCGATTAAGACAGAGTGATCTTAATTTCAAAATAGCTAGGTAATCGATTACAAGCAAATAGTAATCGATTAAACCAGTCACTCGTTTAAAATTGCATAAATGCAATAGTGAAATAATCGATTAAAACGATGATATAATCGATTAATTTGTTCTAACTCATTTCCAGAAAATCTGAAGAACAATGTAATCGATTATCTAAGTTTCTTAATCGATTAAAAACACTTAGAACTATTTTTCCAAAAAGCATTACTCATTTTTTAAGTTCCAAATCAATTACTTAAGCTTTTATGATGTAATGCATGAATGATTATCAATGGTATGCATATAGGAACTTGGATCATCAGAAGGCTTCCTTTCCTTTTACATTGAATCATAATTTTGATCTTCAAGCCTTCAAGCCTTCAAGCATGTTGAAAGCCAAAACCTTTCCAAGTCTTTACAGATTTCTAATCTTCGAAAGCTCCCCCTTAGTTCAGCAATCTTCCAAATCAACAATCTCCCCTTTTTGGCTTTAAACATGCCAAATTCGAAATTGAAAAGCAATGGGTCTTTGTGATTAAATGGAAAAGCTTCATACCATTTTACTACAAATGCTAAACACATGAAAATTGAAAATCCCTTGCAAGAACAAGTGTTAAAAGCATCTGATTTTAATTCAGCAATCATTCATGACCATTATTAGTTCAGTGCAATCAAATTAAGCACAAAACTCCCCCTATCTTTTCCAAATGAAGCAACTGAAATTTCAGTTCAAAAATGACACAAGAAACAGGGGCAAACAGAGCATTATGCAGAGCATGTTGATTTTCAATTATTCTCCCCCTATTTGGCTTTTTAAAGACATAAATGTAAAGCACAGCGGATATGAACATAAACTGAAAAATCATATTGCATTAATATTGGAAGAGAGGAGTACATTAGAGGATTGATTATTGAATTTAAAAAAAATAGTACATGAAAACATAAAAAAAAAAAAACAAAGCAGCAGCCTAAAAGTCCTCAGAATCATCCATCTTAAGAGAGGCTTCTATATCATCTAATCTTTCATTCAGCTCCCTAAAAGATCCTAAAACTTCAGCCTTAAAGTCATGATGCATCTGAAGTAAACCATCCATTTTGGCCAACACCAAAGACTCAAATTGTGACTGAGTAGGCTATTGAGAAGAGGCTTCTACAGGTGCAGAATCACCAGATTCTTCACTATCAGCAGCTTGCTCCTGTGGCTGATGCATCTGAGGAGGCTGAGGAGGTTGTCCACCCATTACCCAGCCATCATCAGTCTTATGCAATCCAAGCTTTGTCAAGTGCTTCTCTTGGATGAGGCTGTTGGAGGAATTGGTGTTGTCCACCACTTCATTTGACACATCAATGCCAAAATGATCAATAAATCTTGAGACAAGAACAGGATAAGGGAAGAGAAAATTTACTAGCCTTTTGGACTTCATCATAATTTCTTGAAAAATAAGAACCCAGTTCATGGGGATAGAATTTGTGAGGCCATACATGAGTTGCAAGTCCTCATCTGTAGCCTGGGCATGATTGGTCGTCCTAAGAGTAAGAATATAGGTGATTAGGTAATGGAGAAGCCTGTTTTCAGGTGCCATAGGACCAGTGCTCAGTCTATGTCTAATAGGGTAGTTTGGGTCAGTGAGACACTCCCTATAGGTTCCTATTTTGGTGTAGCCACCAGGGGTTTCATCAAACTTTCTCTCCCCCTCATTGACAACCCCTTCTACAGACTCCCAAATCTCTGGGGTGATCACCATTTCTACCCCTTTTACAGTGGATTTGAAGTACCCTTGCATAGAGCCTTTTCCACAAGTGTAAAAGACCCTAACAAGATCAGGGTAATAAGTACCCTTCATCTCCATGAATTTTCTCAGACCCTGGGTTTCTAATAGGGCAGGAAAAATGAATCCTTCATTTATGAACCAGTCTAGGCTTATGTATTTGGGTGAGCAAATGGGTTTGGTGACATTGTATTGAAAGTACTGCATTTTGTCAGATTCTTTGGTGAACCAAAGACTGAGTCTATCAGGTTGAGGTTGAGGATTGGATGACTCTCCTACCTTTCTCTTTCCAGTTCTAACACGTTTGGGTGCAGACATTTTAAGAATGACAGACAGAATTTTAGAAAAGATGGAAGAAGATGTAAGAAAGATTAGAATTAGGTGCAAGAAAGAATTGAACCACTAATCAGCTATTTATAGGCAAAGATTAGGCCTCCAACGTTCAGAAATTTCAAAAATATAGCTGTTATGGTCAGTTAATGAAGGTTAATGGTGGTTTAGACGTTACAAATTTCCAGAAAAACTGTCAGAAGCCAACAACAGCTTGATTAATCGATTAAATCTCATTGTAATCGATTATTACAGTGCACCAAATAACAAAAATAAGGCTATGTAATCGATTAATCCGTGATGTAATCGATTATTTATGTGATTGCCAGAGGTTGAAGATGACGAGTAATCAATTATATTGATCATGTAGTCGATTATTTGCTTAAGAAAGGCAATCAAAGCATGAGTAAGAACATTTTAATCGATTAACCTGACAGGTAATCGATTATTACAGGAAAGCTTTCTATGGGATTACAGAATAGTAATCGATTACTAATGTGTTGTAATCGATTATTCCAGGAAAGCTTATATAGTAGAACAGAGTAGTAATCGATTACAAATGTGTTGTAATCGATTACAACAGCATATTTTTCACACACAATGTAACTTTTAATGAGAATAATCGATTATTCTGATGCTTAATCGATTATTCCAGCATGTTTTTCAGAAAATAGAGTATTTAACACTTAGCACAGCTTTCAATATGTTTAGTTGACAATAATGACATGAGGTATTCAATTTTTCACAGGAATCAGGTAATAAACAAGCTAGTTAATGTAGTTTTCATCAAGGATTCCTAGCATATTTCTTAGAGTATAAAATCTATCCTTAGGCAGAGGTTTTGTAAAAATGTCAGCAAGTTGATGATGTGTATCAATGAATTCTACCTTTATGTTACCTTTCTGCACACGATCTCTTATAAAATGATGTCTAATTTCTATGTGTTTGGTCCTTGAATGCATCACAGGATTCTTTGAGATGTTAATTGCACTTGTGTTGTCACACATTAATGGAATCTCCTTTAGGTCTACCCCATAATCTTGCAATTGTTGCTTGAGCCATATACTATGAGCACAGCAACTACCAGCTGAAATATACTCAGCATCAGCAGTGGATAGAGCTACACAAGCTTGTTTCTTGCAATGCCAAGAAATAAGTGAACTTCCAAGGTGATGACATGTTCCACTAGTGCTTTTTCTATCAAGCTTGCATCCTGCAAAATCAGAATCAGAATAACCAAAAATGTTTATAGATGCATCTTTAGGATACCAAAGCCCAACGTTGGGTGTTGCCTTGAGATATTTGATGATCCTCTTTACAGCTGTAAGATGAGACTCCTTTGGATTTGCTTGATATCTTGCACACAAGCAAACACTTAGCATAATATCTGGTCTGCTAGCTGTTAGGTAAAGTAATGAACCAATCATCCCTCTATACTTGGATTCATCTACTTTCTTTCCTTTCTCATCTGAATCAAGATAGGTTGATGTTGCCATAGGTGTTGCAGCATCTTTACTTTTATCCATATCAAACTTCTTGATAACTTCAAGGCAGTATTTTGATTGACTAAGGAAGGTTCCATTCTTCAATTGCTTGACTT
>PYAF01001233.1:104649-116320 GCA_007407185.1 Glycine tomentella | reverse complement strand
GTTATCTCCATAAGTGACAAAGCCCCCATCTTTGAGAATTAAGTTCTTTAACAAGGACATGTCACCAGTCATGTGTCTTGAGCATCCACTATCAAGATACCATAGAGATGAACTTGCTCTAAGACACACCTACAAAAGAAACAAATTACTTCAAAGGAATAGGTACCCAATTTAAGTTGGGTCCATAGGGGTTAGCATTCTTTTTTTCTTTTGGGAACCAAAATGCATTCACCATTAGGCACATAGAATCTTCTAGCATAGCATTTGAATGATGTGTGCCCCTTTTCCATGCAATAGTTACAAGTGACAGATTTGAGATTTTTCTTAAAAACAGAGTTTTGATTTACTCTTGAGTTTCTATTCCACTTTTGATTCTTTTGTTTTGAAGGTACAAAAATTGTTTTACCTTTAGATTTTGAATCATGTTTGTACCCCAATCCAGAAGTATCACCAGCATATCTTTGCACATCTAGCATTTCAGCCAAGTTGCATTTACCTTTATAAAACTTCCTCAAGAGATCAATCAAATCACTGTTTTCAGCCATTAGTAACATGTGTTTTTCACCTTGGCTCTTTTTATATTCATCAAAATCCTTTTGGAGCAAATTGTACTTGTCAACATTGCTAGAGGAAGAGGCACACACACAACCATTCAATTTGTAACTTGAAACAAGTTTTTCATTTTCTTCTTTCAAGTTACAAATCTCATTTTGTAACTCTGTGATTTTCTCAACATGCCATTTTAGATTTCCTCTAAGCCTATTGTTGGATTTTGCAAATTTTTGGGCTTCCTCATACATCTCTTGAAAGGCATGGATAGCTTGATCAAGTTCAGAATTTACCTCAACATCTTCATCTAGCAGATCATCATTTTCTTCATCAACAATTGATGTGAGGCACATGTTGGCTTCTTCCATATCAGCAGAAGATTCAGAGGTTGAAGACTCATTGTCTTCCCATGCAATGTATGCTCTTCTAGGCTTAGCTTCCTTCTTGCCTTTGTTGTCTTGTTGCTGTTTCTTCAAGTATATGGAGCATTCTGATTTAATGTGACCAGGTTTGCCACATTCAAAGCATGTATAGCTGTTGTCCATCTTCTTGAAGTTGTTTGTGCTATTGTTGGGAAATTGTTCTTGTTGTTTCTTGTAAACTTTCTGCCCTTGTTCTTCTTCAGAAATTTGCTGAACTTCTTTACAATCAAGTTCATGCTTTCATCTTCCTCTTCATCACTAGAGTTTTCATCTTTCTCCACTTTAGGTGCTGCAGATTTTAGTGTTATTCCTTTGCTTTTCCTTTCTGCATCTTCACCAGAAGTTAGTTGAGACAATTCAAATTCATATTCAAGCAATTTACCAAAGAGTGCAGCCATGGTCATTTTTGAAAGGTCCTTTGATTCCTTGATGGCTGTTACTTTGGGTTGCCAAGCTCTAGTGAGGCATTTCAGAATCTTAATGTTGAGTTCTTCAGCATCAAATGTTTTGCCAAGTCCCAAGAGGTGATTCACAATGTGAGTGAACCTTGTTTGAAGCTGGGAAATACTTTCATTCTGATTCATCTTGAACATTATGTATTCATGTATCAAGGAGTGCTTCCTTGACCTTCTTACTTCTTCTGTCCCCTCATGGGTGATATCTAGCATCTCCCACATTTCCTTGGCACTTGTACACCTTACTGTTCTGAAAAATTCATCAAAAGATAGAGCAGAAGTTATCATGTTCTTTGCCTTAAAATCATACTGAACAATTCTTTTTTCATCATCATTCATCTCATCCCAATCTTTGGGAATCATGTTATTATCTACAATCTTGATAGGCACTCTAGGACCCTTTTCAATAGCATTCAATGCTCCTAGATCATTAGATTGAATAAAGATCTTCATTCTATTTTTCCAAAAGTTGAAATTCTCTCCCTCAAACAAAGGAGGTCTGTTTAGAGATGCTCCTTCCATAAAGGTTATTTGTGAAGTATTCATTTTGAAAAAAATGATCTTGAATATCTTACAAGACCTAGCTCTTGATGCCAATTGTAAAATAAGGGAACACTTCACACTTAACCAAGAGGGGGGGTGAATTGGTTAGTCTTGGTAGATTTAAAAAATTTCTTTCTTAATCAAAAAATCAGAGTAGTCTTGCCCTTTGGATCTTTATCACAAATCAATAAAGAAACTTTATTCAAACTCAATCCAAGACTTGTAATGCCTCAACAAACAAATTAAACTACAGTAATCACAACTAGAATTAACAAATATGCAGTCAATGAGAGAGCACAAGATTTATACTGGTTCACCTCAAACCTTATGAGGCTACATCCAGTTTCTTCTACTCAACACTAGAGTAGAGTTCCACTATATCAAAATATTCTTACAAACAAAAATTACAAGCCTCTCTTTATCAACCCTAGATAAAGTTCAGAAGTCTAAAAACCTATTAGACCCTTAGAGACCAAAACCTACACTGAGAACACTACTCAGTTGTCCTTAGAGAAACACTATCTCTACACTTGCAAGAAAAACAAAATACAATGGAACAAACACACAAGAATACAAACAAAGAATTTACACCATCAAAGAGTAAGGAAAGAATTCACCTGATGATCCAAGAATCATATGCAAAGTGAAGAATATACCAGGTTGAATGAATTACAACATGCAGAATCAATGCCCTTTCCTTAGACTTTGAAAAGATTTATCTTGCTTCACTAAACTTAGTGACCCATAATGGTTTGAATGGAAGCAAGAATCTTAGAACCACAAAGAATGCCTTTATGACTTGTTACAAAGCTCTCAGAACATTTAGTGCTCAAAAATCAATTTCTGTTTCGTTAATTTTTTCACACAAGGCAAGGTTCTATTTATATAAAACAGTTGTAACAGAAATAATCGATTAATCCAGCTCCTGTAATCAATTAATTAGCAAATGTAATCGATTACATACGCTACCGTAATCGATTAAAGTGTTCCAAATAAGTTCTGGGTTACAGCAACGACATATTTAATCGATTATCCCGATGTGTAATCGATTAAATCGGACTTTGTAAAATCCAGGTTTTGTGAAGTGTAATCGATTACAAAATATGGTAATCGATTAAGACAGAAATGCATAAACCATGATTGAACTATGTAATCGATTACAATCAAATAGTAATCGATTAAGACAGAGTGATCTTAATTTCAAAATAGCTAGGTAATCGATTACAAGCAAATGGTAATCGATTAAACCAGTCACTCGTTTAAAATTGCATGAATGCAATAGTGAAATAATCGATTAAAACGATGATATAATCGATTAATTTGTTCTAACTCATTTCCAGAAAATCTAAAGAACAATGTAATCGATTATCTAAGTTTCTTAATCGATTAAAAACACTTAGAACTATTTTTCCAAAAAGCATTACTCATTTTTTAAGTTCCAAATCAATTACTTAAGCTTTTATGATGTAATGCATGAATGATTATCAATGGTATGCATATAGGAACTTGGATCATCAGAAGGCTTCCTTTCCTTTTACATTGAATCACAATTTTGATCTTCAAGCCTTCAAGCCTTCAAGCATGTTGAAAGCCAAAACCTTTCCAAGTCTTTACAGATTTCTAATCTTCAAAAGCTCCCTCTTAGTTCAGCAATCTTCCAAATCAACACATACCAGATCTTTTCCTTAGACCCATGCAGGTGTCGTGGGACCCTACCTTGTTCGGGGTGTACAATGAGAACTTCCCATTGTACATAAAGCATGAGGACATTTCTGAGATACTCCACGGTGGTCAATGTCTAAACATCTCCGTTATACAATTGTGGATTCTGTAAGTCACTTTCAATTGGCTACCGTTACATAACTCATTGTTTTATATTCATTTTCGCCTTGTTTCTTTTCAATTAAGGATTATTTGTCTCATACAAAGTCAAGACGGTCGTTTACTTATGTTTCTTAACTGTGTAGGATACACAGAGACCTGAGGGACCGGAGAAACCTATACATAAGCCAGAACCTATTAGTGATCCCCTGTACCAGGTCACATTTACCATCCCAGATCTTTTCCTTAGACCCATGCAGGTGTCATGGGATCCTTGTTCGGGGTGTACAATGACAACTTCCCATTGTACATAAAGCATCAGGACATTTCTGAGATACTCCACGGTGGTCAATGTCTAAACATCTGCATTATACAACTGTGGATTCTGTAAGTCACTTTCAATTGGCTACCGTTACATAACTCATTGTTTTATATTCATGCATAATTGACTTTATTTATAAAACAATAGGCATATGAATGACTTATTTCTACAATCGGATCATCCCGATGTATATGGATTCATCAAGCCATAGTCCATACAGAGATCTGGGCAATCTTAACTTGAATCCGAGGACTATATCAAGAAATGGATGCAGAGTTCACAGAAAGATGTATACCTTGCAGCGTACTTGAATGGGTAAGTAAAAATGTACAAAAGAATTTAATTAATGTATGTAGTATAATAACTTCTTTTTATCCAATGCAGTGCACATTGGCAACTGGTCGTTATATGTCCTAAGGCCAATGTTGTCATGTGGTTCTGTTCGTTGCACAACAAGCTTAATAACTACCTTAAAGGAATTATTAACAGGTAATTTGTAATTTGTACGACATTTCTGTTATTATTGCTAACACATGAATATGTTAATTATACAATATGCATTCATGTTTCTCTTAAGCAGTTCTTTGAAGGGAGTCCATGACACTCAAAGAAATAAATCAAAGGCTACTACTAAATGGGTTGCGCTTAAGGTAAGTATTTTAATAAATAATGGTTTATGTATTCAAAATAATTTTTATTACTATTTACACTAATTTCCGTTTAACTTTTACCATGTTATTGAATTTAGTGTAATAAGCAAAAAGGAAGCACTGACTATGGCTATTATGTCATGCATTGGATGTTGACGATAGTCCAAGGAGGCTTTAGAGATAACTGGACACTGTAATTGTCTAATTGAAAACTAATTTTATTTTTTTGACTTGTTTTTGTTTTATACTTATTAAATTTTGTTTTATTATGTCATGCAATATTTCACTGATGAAAGACCACTGGAACCTGAGAGATTGAAGGCTATTAGGGTTCAATAGGCTTCATTTTATCTTAAAGTTAGAGATGAAATATTAGGTTAGGTGGTTAAGGGATTTTTAAACAATTGTATAAACATTAGGTTAGAAAATCATTTTTATGTACATTGAGAATATTGAATTTTATTTGTAATTGAAATATTATTTTATTGTATTGTATTGTATTCTGAAATTGGTTGAATTTCTGGATTTTCATTTACAAGTTGAAGAACTGTAAAATTAAAAAAAAAACAAAATATTAAAAAAATATATAAAACCAACATCGGTTTTCATATGAAAATCGATGTTAACTTATACTACAACATCGATTTTCGTATGAAAATCGATGTTGAACTTCCAGCTTTTGCATGCTTTTACGTTTTATTTATTATATAGCGACGTCGGTTTTACTAAAAAACCGATGTTGAAGACTTTTAGTTAACATCAGTTTTGAAAATCGATGTTAACTTCCACACTTTCAACGTCGCCTGATTCAACATCGGTTCAAAACCGATGTCGATTGTCAAAAAGAATCGATGTTGAATGGTGTTGTTTTAGTAGTGTCCCTTTCCCTGAATGGTGACAATCCTTGAGGTTCTTTAAAAACCTCCTTAAACTGCTGTAACAACTGCATCAGTATTTCAGGGACTGTTTTTGCCTTCTCTTCTCCTTCCGTGGGTTTTAATTCTACCACAAACCACTGCTCAGCTTCCAGCATATGACATCTGATTAATTTTCTACTTATGGCTGCCTTAATCAATTCAGGCTCAGCTCTTAACACTATTTTTTTGTCCTGCACCTTCACAACTAATGTCAATCTTTTAAAATTAGCTTCCACTTCCCCAAATTTGCTAACCACTCTACTCCTAACACAACATCAGCCCCTCCTAATTCAAACAGATAATAATTTTGCACTACCTGTAATGCTTGTAACTCCATATGCAAGGATTTACATACCCCTTGGCAGCTCACCTCGTGTCCATCTCCTATCTCCACATAATAAGCTTTGGTAGGAGTGACTTCTAGCTCCAATTCCTTCACCAATCAACACCACCACTTTTCTATTCTTTATTTTTCCCCATAACTAAAGAGATTTCTTAGAAGTAAATCCCTCAATACTATGCAACGATAGATGATGCTCTTCCTGCACTTCTTCTTCTTTAACCTCTTCTTGATCCCCATTCCTATCCTCCTCTATATCTTCCTCCATTATCATCACCCTTAGTTGTTTATTCTTGCAAACATGTGTTGGATGGTATTTTTCATTGCAAGTAAAACACTCCCTTTTTCTCATCTTTTCATTTACCTCCAAATGGGATAATCTTTGAAAGCTTTTCTTTTTAATTGGAAATTCCCCTTCTGTTTTAGCTCCTCCCACAGATTCTAGCATCCTCCCACTCCCTTGTTGCCAATCCTTCCCACTCCTTGGACCAAAAAAATTAGGCCTTGACACAAGAGGCACCCATTTTCCAGTTCTGGGTAAATTTTCCAAGACTCTATTCTTCTCTTCAACCTGCGTCACTTTCATCATAGTTTCCAGCAAGGTTTTTGGTTCATGTAACCTAACCTCCGTCCCAATTTCTTCCTTCAAACCTTTTACAAACACCTCCATCAGAAAAACCTCCCCTAGTCCCTTTCCTGCCCCTACAAGCTTCTCAAAAAGCCCAATGTAGGTCTGTACAGACTCCTTGTTATGCGATTACGGCAAGTGCACCGATCGTTTACAAGTAATAAAGTTAGGTAAGTAGAGTATCGTTCTCCACAGGGATTGGGGTGATTTTCACAGCAATGTTAACCAATATGATTGAAATAGAAAACAGAGAATACACAGAAAAGTGTTGTTGATTGAATTGGTTGATTGTATAATTAAAAGACAAGAGTTAAAGAAATATGCAGTAAATTGATTTAGGGGAAAATACCAATGGATGATTAATTGTAGTCAGGCACAATCCCTTCTGATTCCTCCTCTTTTACTTGACTGGTTTGTTAAGTTCATGTGCACATATGATAAATCTCTTATATATTCGTGAAACCTAGATAACTAGCGATTCAGCCCTTTAATTTGATCAGGAACCCTAAGCCTTTATGAATTCTGTCAGATTAAGCATTTCCTTAGTGAATATATCATATGGATTCCTGTTGTGATTGTTCAGAGAATAAGTCTTTCCTAGATTAGTTAATCCCTAATTCCTTAGTGAATTAACCCTCTAACCTGAATCAAAAACCTAATTCCTTAGTGAAATCTATCAATTTAAGCATTCAAAAGATCGTATTATAAATTCTGCACTCATGCATCCCTATTCCTAGGTGATGAACAAGTGTTATTCTTAACAGGTCAGAAATTAGAACCCCAACGTTCCCATTGCGAATTCTAACTTTAAGTACTTAACTGAAGTGATCAATTTCAAATAAGAATAAGAATGAAGAGCAGATAAGAATAAAACAATCAAAACATATATTTATTTCAATACCAGTCAATTACAGAGGAGTTCTCATCAGTTCATGGCCTTCCTACAATAAAGAGTTTAGCCTGCCATAGGCCTCAAGAACACAAAAGCTGATGATTGATTCATAATTTTGTTGCAATTCTTGCTTTGATTCTTGATTTCCTAGGGTTTTGGATTGTAAGAATATGAAGATAGGTGCTAATGGCTGCTCCTAGATACCCCCTCACTCAGTTCAGAGGCTTAATATTTATAAAATCATTTAATTACAGTAAGAAAGCCTAATCTTTTCCAGAAATTCGAAACAGATTTTTTTATTCAGGAAACTGGATCTTCATGGCGCGATCCGCGCGGACTCCCGCACTGATCGCGTGGACTGCTCGACTATGTGGCGCTGATAGCGTGAACTCTGGCGCGATTCGTGCCATGCTTTGAATGGGTGGCGCTACTAGCGTGGATGGTCGCGCGGATAGCGTGGGACTTCAGTTCTTGTTTTCTTCTTTCTTTGCTTTTGAGCTCCTCTTTTTGGCCTGCAAATGCTTAAATGGTATTGACTAGGATTAAAAACAATAAAGTAACCAATTTACTTAATTCTAAACTAATTTCCTAAGTATTTGACTAAAATAAAACCTAAAACTATATTAAAAACAAGATGTGTTTGCAACACATCAAACAATTCCCAGATTTGAAAGTTGTTGTCCCTAGCAACGGAAAGAATTCCAAGACTTAAGCAGAATTAACAATCAAACACAAACTATATGCTACAATCCTAGAGTCATCATGATATGTATGATCAATTCAGCCAAAGCCTCCATGATACCTTTAATGCTGTCAAAATAAGAAAGTACTTGAGTATCCCTCACAGATATGTGTTTAATCACTCATTCACTCAAATGTATAAGGTTATAGTTACCCTCTTACAAATGTATAAGGTTATAGTTACTCTCTTACAAATGTATAAGGTTATAGTTACCCTCTTACTCAACATAATCACAGCATTACCATAGGCTTGAAAATATTCTCAATAATTGCAAATATGACTTGATTCAAAAGGTCTTTCGGCTTGTAACATGGCTGGGCTAAGGGTAGGAATCATTTGGAAAAGTAGCTCAATGAAGAGGCTAGGTCTAGTTCCTTAAGTCCAAACCTTGTGTGGTCTTCCAAGCTCTGTATCTTCACTTTTCAAACCTGGTACTTTTATTCAACTTTTATTCTAAACGTAAAAGAAACAGAATTCTAACTTTCTTTTTGAATTTTTCTGGATTTTCTATTTTTTTTTTTAGAATAAAAAGCATAAAGAACATATTTATAACTGGAACATAGCATAACAAACTACTGCAGCTTATCAAATTTTCAGATAATGAACTCATGATTGTTCAATTCTCTTCTTCTCATTCAATGGATTTCTCTTATTTTCCTTCATTCTCTGGTGATTAATACCTTGCTGTCATGGACTTATCTCACCTTCTCTAGCCTCAGATGGTTTAGTCATATGGATATGGCTTGATTCGGGTAATTGAAATGAAAGGCTTAGGCTCAAAATTCAGGTGCAAAGGAAAAATAACTTAAGGTAGTACATCTGGCCCTGGTTTCCAAAAAAAAAAATGTGCCTTAATCATCTCAAGTCACACCTGCATCCAGAGAAACAGTTCAAGTTCTAGAATACCATTAAAAATGGAGTCTCTCGGAAGAAAATTTACCGTGTTTGGCTCAAACCTTACAGGTGTTGTACTCAAGTCAATCTCAAACAACTGCATATCAAGTGTCATTTCAACTTTCAACATGAGTTTCACATACCATCAATCAAACTCTAATCATGCATCATGCAGTCCATGTTATATCTCATTTCATCAAGCTTAAATCAGAGAAATCTGTCCATCATTAAGTTCATTTGCTTTCTTAATCTGAAAAATTTTTGTGTGCTACTTATTTTTAGAAAAATTGTGACAAGGGTTCCTTTAGACGTCATTTGTTTCTTTGATTGTGATTTGCAAAATAATGCGTAACGACCATTCCCAGATTTATATGTTGCTGTCCCCAGCAACCATAAACAAGGTCACGGTACTTTGAAAAACGTGGAGCATTATTCGGAAAATCGCATTCAACCTCACAATGGTCTAAACAGATTTATTTGGAAAATTATAAACTAGAACTAAGTCATATATATAATATAATATAGCTATGTAGAATGTAATGGAATATGCAGAAAATAAAAATTGTATGTAGTGCAGAATCTAAAATAACAACAAAAACATAAAACTGAAACTGGAATATAAAACATAAAAATAGGGTCCTGATCACTCTGCTCCGTCTCTGCCCTCTATAGTCACATCAGCCTCTGTAGCATCAAGGATCAATGGCTGAGTGACTGCTGTGTCTGCAGCATCGAAGGTCTGCTCAATGGGATCAGTGGCTGCAGGACCTACTGGTGTCTGAGGTGGAAGTGGAGTCTGGTACTCTGATGGATGGATGCCTAGATGTCTGCACACAGCGCCCCACATGCATGTCTGAAGCTCCAGCTGGGTACTCTGAAACTCAAGCTGAGTCCTCACAAACTCCTGGAAAGCGAGTACGCTCGGTGAGTCCTCATAGAGCGGGGTACGTGTAGGGGCTGCAGAAGAAGGTGGTGGAACTGATGTGTCTGCAGGTGCTGGTGGTGAATGTGGTGCCGCATCTGCGGGCTGGTCTGAAACTGGTGCAGGTAAATCTCTGGGAGAACGGGTGGCCATCTCCTCAGGTCCGAGCTTAGATGCTCGAAGGACTTGCTCGTCTGCAGCGGTCTCCATGGCGTCCAAGTATGTCTGAAGACTCATGATAGTAGAGATCGGGACGTCCATGGGCTCGTCATCAGCAATGTGCACGCCGGCTTGGTGACATAGATGGAGAATCAATGAAGAGTGCGCCAGCCAGGACTTGCTGCTAGCATCCTGAATCATACGGAGAATACGGTTAGCAAGAATGTTAGAAATGCGGAGGTTACCTTCACCACGGAGAATGTATAGGAGAATCGCTGGCTCCACGTTCACATCAGTCATATTAGTGGATGGAATGACTGTGTGATTCACAAACTGATGCCAGAATGCGGCGTCTCCGACTAAATCATGTTTCCTCAATTTCTCTGGTATGTATTCCAGCCCGGGCTTGGACTTCCAAGCTGTGTAGAGGCCTGTAATGGCCCGGCGGATAGTGGTGGCATGCTGAGGGACCTCTTCTCTGTATAATTTAGTCAGGGCATCTAGCTGCATGGCGAAGAAGAGGTGACTGAAGGCACACCGTTGGAATGGGTCGTAGTGGGTATCTAGCAAGCGCTCGATGGCCTTCTCGTCAAATGAGACCTAGACTCCCCTAACCCAAGAAAGGAAGCTCCTCGCCACTGTGGATGGATCAACATTAGCGAGGAATTCCTTCAATATCATGCTGGAACTGGGCTCCGGGAAGCTGACAAGCTTTTGCCACCTGCGTCAGACGATGACTTCCCAGATTGGGTTGTCCTCTGGTAGCGCTTCCCACAGAATTCTTTTCTCTAAAATAATCTTCTTTGGGAGGTACCAAGAATCGAATCTCTCCTGGCACTCAGCAGTTCTGAACCTGCCTTCATCAAAATCAGCTACCCGGGCTCGCTTCTTGCTTCCCTCACCAGTGGCCTTCTTCTTGCCTTTGGCTATTTGTTTGCCCTGAAAATCAGAAAAGAATCCAAAAGGGCATATATAGGTTAAAAGTTTGGAGTTCCCAGATTTGGTTCCTTCCGTGAATCAGATCAATTAAGCACATGCAATCAGGATATGAGTCCAATAAGCACAGTCATATAGCCGCTTCTGGGTTTACCATTCCCAGATTTGGGCACTTAATATACACCAAATTTCAGAATTCAAACATCCATGTGAGTGCATGCTTAATTGATTTTTTTCCTAAGTAGCACAAATTCAGGTAAAGCAAGATGAGGTCAAATCCTAAGGCAAATGTAAACATCAAAAGCGTAGGCATTGTGTTGTATGCAAGAGTAGTCCAGAGACAATTCCCAGATTTAATACTTTGGTAATCGAACAATTTTAGACATTATATTTATCCTTAATTAAGCAAAAATTCAGTCCAACAAAGCATCAAGCAGATAAGGGTACATGATAACAGTACTATCCAATCAGTTAAATTT